>WSTG01000286.1:0-22180 GCA_019616325.1 Ceratobasidium sp. 394 | reverse complement strand
TCGTAGAAACGTGTTTGCGTAATTATCAGAGTTTGCAAGCGAGGACTAGCACTCAATACTCCAGCTAGCTCCGAGTCCTCGATTAGGGGACATCTATTTTCGAGCCTAAATTCGAGAAGCCCTTCGAATGCAGAACTGTCCCAATCTAACGAGAGATTGTTCAAACGGAGTACACGCAGAGGTCGTAAAAAGTCTTCGATCGTGGGATTGTCGTACCTTGACAAAAGTGGAAGATGTCCACCCCGCATTGCAGTAGAGAGCTCAGTCAGAGATCCAGGGATGCCATGGTCCAGCCAGCATGCCAGCATCGCAGATATAGCTTCCCAGCTGTCTGCTACAATGTTGAGGGTACGAAAGCGCCTTGCATGAGCGGACAACATCGGAGCGATTGTGATTGACTCGTTGCGTTGCTGACAGAGAATGATGTGCAGTGGGACGTCGCCACCTCGTTCGAGCCAGAGCCCAACCAAGGGATTCTCTCGTTCATAATCTCGTCCAATAAGTGGTACAAGCGACCAGAGAGTGGGTGAATCGAGAGCGACGCGGCGCCACCAATAGCAAACGCTGACTAGAGTCGTCGTACGTTGGTAGATATTCGGTAGATCGTCATTGTGTCCCAGTAAAATTGGTTGAGCCTGATCGATAGAAATATGAAAAATATGGATTAATATTTCCACGGGAATCTTGTTGATCAGAGGGTTATGCTTGTTCAACAACCGACCCAGTAGGGCTCGAGAATTAGCGAGCACGTCGAGGTGGGCCGAATGCTGGAGAATCCTAGACACTAGATCGGCGGACGAATCGAGAGAAGCCGGTATATCGTTTAATCTAGAGAGTGCACCTAGATAGCCTGGTATTGCGGTAAACAAGTTATCGCCTGCTTCTTCCCATTCTCGTTGAGCAGGATGAAAGTTAGCAGCCTGGCTATTTGTGGCAGGCAAGGGGTTACTATTTTCTAAGGTTTCAGTGGCCTTCACGCAATAATAAATTCAATCTAAAAATGTTCCAGTGGCTTAGGTTACTCACTTCAAGATTGGTTGCGATCATAGCGTTATTCGAGCCTCTGGGTAATGGGTGTGGTGGCGGTTCAGCACGAGTTTGGAGTCCCAAACTTTGGACCCAAAGGTACCAGGGGTCCTACCATGCACGGCCCTAAGCGCCAACCTTCGCTGACTAGTGGTCCTCGCATAGGGGTGTCTGCTAACAATACTAAGCGATAGCTCGCACAAATATGAAGATACGAGGGACTGAACTCGGCGCTTTAATGAGGTCGTTCACAACGACACTTGCCACCGATTAGACTCCGACCTAATTCCAGCCTCCAAGAGCTTAGCACCCTCCACATCCACATCAAATGCAACAAATCATTCGATTCCTACTCGCACATTTATAAAATAATCAGAAAATCCAAAGAGAGGCGGTAGAGAAAAAAAGACGGCGCAAAGAGTGATGGGAGACCAAGACCATAGAAGAAAGAATAAAACACTCGACATTCCTCACTCGACATGCTCCTCAAACCCAGCGAGCACACGCTCGACATACTCTCTGCGCCATCCTCCCGTCCTCAACGCGAACCTCCTTTTGTCGCCCAACGGAACTTCTTCCACTTGAGCTTGCGGCTGCTCTTGTTCTTGGGATACATCGCCGGTCGTCTGACCTTGTGCAGCGTTTGGTTGCCTCCCAATCAAGTTTGCCCTCTCGCCATACACAACTCGAATCTTGCCCTCCCGTAACCTTAACGCCTCTCGCCTCCTCGCCCACGCAGCCGGGACAAGCGTCACACCAAACAACACCAAAAAAGTGCGTGCCCGTACAAACGCCTCTCTCACCCTACTCTCCTCTACCGCATCTCGCGGAGCAGCACGAGACTCTCGCTCCGGAACCTCGAGGTCAAGCGAAGCGGCCTCGGAATCGACCTGGGCGAGGGTTGCGCGATCGAGGATCGAATTGAGGGTGAGAGGCGCATTGTTCGCAGCTCGAGCTTGATTGGGTGCGTTCGGGTTCGGATTTGGGTTGTTACCCTCAGGCTGTGGGTTTGGTACAGCGTCGTTCGCACGGTTCAGGATCATCCGGGCTTCGTAACATACGATCCCGATGATCACCAGGAGCCACATCGGCTCACGCGCCGGCGGGAAGAAGGCGATGAATAGTGACGCCCGGAGAAGTGTAAATGAAAGTGGGACCAAGGTGCGTAGTGCGACAGCGAGGCGTCTTGCTCGGCGGATGCTGGTCTGGGCGGGCCGAGTCTGGTTACCGTAATAGGTAACATGTATGGGTGCGGGTAGCTGAGGTGGCGGAGTGAGGTCATCGAGGTAGGGAATCAGAGCGAGGGTGGAGGTGAGGACCGTAACGGCGTGTTGCTGCATCGCCGTTGGGGAAGCGCCAGGGTTTGACAATGAGAGATAAGGTCGGTTGCTATCACGTCCAGTCGCGTCAGCAAAAAGCCATTTCGGGTGCGATTTAGACTCACTCGATGTTGACAAAGCTGTACTCCAACCCGACCTCGCCTGCTGCCTGCGGAGGATACGGCATGGTTAACACATGCGGAAATATACGCCCGACGCTTGTAATCCCCAGATACGCCCAATACGCCGCAGTCGCTTGGTCGATACCCCAGGTGGTCGTCCATGGCTCGAGAGGCTGACCAGCCATGACACGAAGCGCGTTTGTATGATGGAACATTATATATTCTTTTGCGATGCTCGCCTGAGTTGGTAGCGGACTCGGCGTGGTCGGAACAAGAGCGGCCATGAGAGGGCTATGAGATGGTACGTTTGCAAAGAGTCCAAGGTTCCCAGGTGTGATAGGGGTAGCGGGAACGGGGGGTGCGGAGAGTGGTTCCTCGACTGGCGGAGGTGACGACCACGCCGATGGATGAACGGCCAAGTGAACAGTGTGCGCACCATTGCCAGGCTGCATTACACTCGTTAGCTAATACGTGGTGAATAAAACCAAGGCCTCACCTTCCAGATGTCGCCCACTACCTCCTCGTCCACCACGATCCGCCCATTCCAAATGATCCGCTGGCCGTTCGGTTTCGGCTGTCCAGGACACCTCTCTGCTATCGCCGTCTTCAGGTCTGCTACCTTTGCGCCAGGGGGTACGGCAAGCGTGAGTGGGGCCTTGGTATGAGTCGGGTGTAGAACGTGGATATGCGATAGCATTCCGCCATCGTCACCGTTTGGGAGATGGGTCTGCGATGCCATCGAGGGTGAGCTCGTTGTGTATGTCGTTGGGGGCTAGTGAAGCGAGAGTGAGGGAGAGAAAGGGGCAGTGTGGAGGATCGGAGTCTGCGGCCTTGCCGTCATTAAACGTGGCGTGACCGGGTACACATGTACAAACAGACACGTTGTCATATTACGCATCATTCCTCCGACACGTCCGTCATATGCTATCGTACTAACATCATGTAGTACAGCGAGCTCATATGGTATTCTCGGTAAGCCGAGAAGACGAAATTCTGGTGGAATGGTACATGATGACCGGGACACAGAATGATAGCGAACCACACGACAGACTACATGCGGTGGGAAGACCATACAAATGGGGATGAACCGGAAGAAGACCGCCACAGCAGAGACGAGAATTACTGAACCAACATACGCGAGAATATCGACCAAAATACAGACAAGCGAGTGGGGTACCCGCAGAGTGCAGCAGGGCTCCCATTCTACGCCACAAACCCCCCTTTCCCCTCCAGGTCTATTTACAGTGGCAGTGAGGTAGCCGCGTGCAAGTTGAATTTCCCGGTTATTGAACACTTGTCCAATTTTCTCCGAGCCTAGCACCGCTAAAACCAGGTTCCAGTGAGCTATTCTTCGAGGTTATGGCAAGGTTGCAACGACCCAAGTGTGCCCATCTGGGATCGACGGGGACCAGACGAACAGCTTTCCACTCTCCGCCATAGCCAGCCAATGCTTTCCAGCTTCCTAAACACTACTTCCGCCGCCTAAGTGTTGAAACTGAGGCACGGCGGTATACAAAAGCTGAAATGAGTTGCCCTCTGTACGTCCAGAGATATTGTTGAAGTTGTATATCTCTAGTGGACTACTAGAGAGTTAAGTTGGTGATTATTAAACACAAATTGAGAACTCAATTTGTGAACTCATTTCTCTCAACGCATTGGACATGTCCTTTGGCTAACGATATTTCAGCTGCGTTCACGCCATAATCTTTGATGAACCTGCACTCCCTAATCGATGCCACTTGATCACCCAATTTATTAGACAACATGCACATAGTAATGCATGTGTATATGATGTGTCTTACGCAGGGAGGTTTTAGGCGAGCTAGTAAGAATGTACTTAGCTCAAACTACGGGGGTGGAGAACGTAACTAAGGATACGAAAGTTGCGGAACGGGCATATGAAAATGAACAAGGCGCAAACAAGTACAAACACACCGCATACATCTACGGATCAGATTGTATTCTAACAATGTGTATATGCGACTACAGGCTATGTTTCTTCAATACAACTGATCACGGCTTCTTCCTACACACCTGTGCATCTCCCCTTCTACCGCTGTTTTCGGCTTCTGCTTCCTGTAAGTTTTATATTTATTGACATTTTGAGGGGCTTGTCTGACCGCGGTTTGCCTACACCGCGCATACGGAGGCGTGTGCTTATGTGGGGCAAATAGGTATTGCATAGTAAACTCGTGACTTTCGAGCGGACTGGTACCTTCCTGTCCCCCTGTCTCGTCGCGGTATAAGTCTGCCTTGGGGAGACCACAATCTGTGGCATGGTGCTGGAGCTGGAGGGCGTGCAGTGACTTGGGAAGATTATGTGACTTCAAGATGTCTGATTTTACCAAATGTATGCGCGTAGTAGTGATAGGTACGATGCAACTTTGTTACCCGCCCTTACTCATCTGTGCGCTCTTATTCTCAAAGATTTCGCATATCCAACTTTGGTTTACACTTGAAATGACTATTCTTGAGCCTTTGTACAAATTCAAGCCACAGGTAGGTTGCAGATACAGCTTCCTCGACGTGTTTGAAAGAAAAGGAGCCGACGCCATGCAAACGGATCCGCAGCGAGCGTTCACGTTCTGGACGGCTACTTCTTACGATTTTCGAGTTTGGTCGCATATTCCTCCAGCCCTTTTCGAAGAGGTTCACACATTGCCCTGGCAAGTCTAAGCTCCTTTTTGAACCTCTGGGTACAAAAAAAGACATCCCGTTCAGGAAGCCAACCCAAGAGTGACACACGAAGCAACAACTTACCAAGTCCGTTAGCGCATGCATTCCACCTTCGAGATATTTTATGAACTGAACAGTCTGACTATGAACCTACGTACGTCCCGTTGGGTTAACTGATCAACGTTCTGAACTGCATTGGCTTGAGACTGTAGACTTACAGCTGACCAGATCTCCGCGAACAGGAGAAGTTTCTCGCAGATCAGGGAAATATCCGGCTGGACGGCGTCGAACTCACTTTTGAGGTGAGTGAGCTTCTCTTGCTTACGATTGACTTCCTCCAGCTCTTTTTGCTTTCCTAAAAATTCAGCGATTTTGTCTATAACAAGACTCCCGGATATTAGTGATTGTCAACTAAAGCAAGCAAGCTCGTACCATTGCGCTTTATCACGTAGGCAAGGAGGACGGAGGCGGCGACAACTCCAATGAGCTAAAGAGAGGTCAACAATTCAAATGTAGGCACGAAGGGGCCGTTCTGCTAACAAGGAGACAGGGGCCTGCACCGGCAGCGAGGGCAATCGTAGCGTCTTTGATCCAGCGTCAAGAACCGTCGGCTAAAGGGGTAATATAGAATGGTGCAATGCTGAACCGAACGCACCTTGCCACCCAAACTGTCGGCGCAGTGCCCTGGTCAATGTTTGGCAGTGAGAAGCGGGCAGAGATACCTACTCGTCTATTTCCCCTTTGAGTGTGTCGATAGCGATTTTCAATTCCTTCGCCCGCTGCAGAAGCTCAGTGTTTTTACTCTCAATGAAAGCGTTTAGCCTCTTGACAAAGTCCTCGATATCGCGTTTGAGGTTGAGGAAGCCTTGATACATCTCGGTAGATTCGTCATTTGGCTCGTTCTAGGACAAAACAAGGATCAACGAAAAAAGAGATGGCGCAAGCGATGAAACGAGGACTGACAGTGAATGCTTCTAATTCTTTGATGGCATCTTGGCGATCCTGGTCGGTCTTGATATCATCGATCAAAGAGAGGAAGACTTGGTCGAACCCTGCGCGGCGTGTTTAACCAAACATAAAACGAAAAAGGCTGTCAGACGTACGTCGAAGGTTGCCAGCATTCTTGGATGCGACGTCTCGAGATTTGGCGAGGTGTGTAACCCATCGCTGGGGGCGAAAGATTCGTAAAATACTCAGAATAAAATAAATGCGGAGCTTTACCTTGTTGTACTCAATCCATTGGTCGTTGTAACCGCCAAATTCAGGGAGTTCCTTACCAATCTCGTTCTTCAACTTCGCAAAGCTTTTGGTTACCCTGTCAAAGGCCTCATCGACTTGATTGGCCCAAGTCCCAACTTGCGCCACGTTTTCTATGAAAGTCTTTTGCATGTCGCCGTCTTCGAGCTGTTTAGTAACGTCGTCGGCATATTTGATCACCTCCTCATCACTCGGGCCAGACTTAGCTGACCACGTCGAGAGCAAATGATCAATGTCGACGTTGGTTTCGAATAAAGTGCCCATATCGAAAGGAAGTGAGAACGACAAAGAGCACGGGGCGGCCGTCAGGTTGAGATTTATAGCACAAGGCACTTCGCATCCGACGAAGCGGCATATCACGGCCCGGCACCAATCTGAATTGACACACCAATTCCTCGTCACTGGGCTGGTGCTAACCACGGAATGGTAATCCACTTCGGAACCTAGCTCGAATGGAGTACGAGAATTGGGGTCCCAGTCAACGAAAAGGTTCAAGGGGGTGCGTAGGATCAAGTGCTTGACTCGAGGTCGAAAGATGTATGATGGGAACATACTGGTCCCCGTCTTCCTGTTTTAGCTTTTTTCGAATCGATATTTATTGCCGGCTTAAGGCAGGCCTTATGTTTCGACATCATGGAGAGAGGAAGAGAAACAGCGCAGCTAGCCACGGACAATACGACCTGTCTTAGTACCAGTGAACCGAGTCTGAAGGACTCTGAGGAATGTCGAAACTATAGCAAGGGGTACATACTGCGACCGCTTTCGGCAGGCTGTTGCAGGTGACAAGTGATGGCACCATAACGGGAAAGAGGTTGGGTACGCTTTTATTGGAACGTTTTCAAAAGGTTTGCAAATGTGGGTTTTAACAAAAAGAATTTCAAATAGGTTTGAAATGGAGAATTTGCAGTTCTTACCAAACTTGGATACTATGGTGGTGAAGCTGGACTCCCTAGAAAGAGGAGGGACCCCTTCCATCAGATATATTTAATTTTAGACCTCGAGTCAAGCAGTTGATTCTGCCTGGCCAGTGGGATTCTGCGCCGCATTGATCCTTTTCATCCACCTCGACTCCAGTTCTCAATTCCTGTTCAACGCCAACTGTCAGTCACCAGACTTCAGGAATCGGTAACGGCTAAAATCGATTGGATCGGTGTCGCGAGACAACGTTTCTGGTCTGACCCATGACCGCGGTAGTCTCCGACCCGAACTCGAAGGCTCGATTCAGAGGGTCAACTGTCTCAGGTTACCTCGTGCATAGTCCGGTTTGCAATCACCTCCGAAGGGAATGTAATATAAAGAGCGGAGTTGCTACGACACCTGCAGGAGCACACATTGCATTCCTCAACGATTACTCGAAACATGTCTTACGTTTCTCCCTTCCTCAATCCAGGGCAATATGTCACCAACGTCAGCAACCTCTCTTCAAAGAGCATTACCGTCGATGAAGCGATGGCTCGTGCCGTTCGTGAAGCAAGAGACTATTCCGGCAAATATTCCTCCGATTTTACGCTTGTCACGCAGCTGAAAGACGCTTTGGAGCAGTTCGAGCCAGTAGGTTCATTTCGAAATGGAGGCTTAAACGTAACTGACCACCATTGAACTCAGCGTTGGATCGAGTCTGTGCAAGACTCTAGAGATGCTGCCTCGGCCCTTGCAGGCTTTCTCAAACGTAAAGTAAAGCCACTGCGCATCTAAATGACCTCTCTGAAGAAGATACCTTGCTTGTTGCAGGATTCCACGATGTCTTCCTAGCCATGATAAACGACGTCGAATCTTCGCAGGACGCCAAAGATGTCATTGCCGAGTTCAAGTCCTTCTTAGGTGTGAGTGAATCCTCGTTCGTTCCGCTGACGTTTCCGATATATCATTCCTTGTGAATAGGGGCCCCGTCCTTCCCATAATTACTCACTGGAGAGCACTCCTGGGCCAAAGAAAGCGTTCGAAGATATTGAGGGCTTGGTGCGTCGTGTGGTCATGCATGTGTCGATAACCTAAGCTGTAAACTTCTGGTAGATGGACCAAGAGAGCAACCATGTCATCAGTATCATGGAAGACTCGAAAAATTGGCGTAAAGCTATTCAAGTATGTAGTATTCTGCATTCCGCTCGATCGAGCTAACTATTGATTCGGCGCGATATTGTAGGAACTGAAACAAAAATTACCCGAGGTTCAAAAAGGGGTCCAACAGGTCCAAAGCGCCTTGGAAAAGTATGCCACCAAGCTTGCTTAAGGTTGGAACCAGGAGGCGCGTTGGTGAACGTTCTGGAGCACGGTCCGAGAATTTCGAGTGAAACCCTATCTGTCAGGCTATCCGCGTTTCCAAATTAAGCACAAATGTCATTCGTAGCAGAAGTAGCGATTGTATTGAATAAAACTAAGCATGCGGGAATTTCACGAGACGTCAAACCACAACCGTCGATGGCCATCAGTACAACCAATCTCTGATTTTGAACCTCCATTGTCGTTAAGGAGTGTGGTGGGCAGCCCACGCTCCGGTGGAAAGCAGCCCTGGGTCGATGTCGTCGACACCAGCTGCAATGAGCTCGTCAGACATGTGAAAACGTCGGCAAAATACCTTGGGGCTCCCGAGGCCTCATGAGATCTCCGGAGTGCTGGAGCGCCTGGAGATACCCCCCCCCCCACCCCATATTCCATGACCCATTCCGGGTGTCGGCCTGTTCGCTGCCGTTTGTCTCGAGTCGAGACAGCTTTGGACTAGTGGTAATTCTTTAATAACCCACCAGATGGTACGATTGAAAATGGGTTACCTTTGAGCTTGCCGTGGTCTTTGACCCATTGAACGTGGCCAGATCGTGAGGAGTCTGTGAATGGCCTTCCTGGATATGATGTAGGGCGTCTGCAGAGTACATGGCGCAAGGTCTGGATGGTCGAGATCGCAGCTGCTTATCCAAAGAGAAGACGGTATGTTGTTCTAGGGTGTGGTGCAAGCCGCGAGCAGCTATCGTGAAGCTCATCACCTGAACGCCCTCCGTAGGCGACGGCTCGCCGTGCCATGCGCAAGGCTGTACCCATACCATATTACTTGGATCTTTTCATCACATTCACGGGCCTTCGGGCGGCAACGCGCTTTGGGGAAGTCTAACGCCTTTTCACCTCGCAAGTGAGTCCACCATAGCTCAGCGAGGGAGTTCTTACCGCAGCGTCCGCGTATATGCGCCCTGCGCCTTTATTTACTCATTTACTGCTCCGACAGGTAGCATTTAGGTAGTTGGACCAGTGGCCGTAGCTTGTTATACGGGTTGTTAGCAGTATCCATTCCGCCACCTGAATCTCTCTACTCCCCCTTCAGAACTTTACTTTTCGTGCTCCCCTTAGCAGATTTACGTAGATCCCTAGTCGACTCGTGTATCAATTTCTCAGGCGCCGGCGGCCGACGGCGTTTTAACTTGCGTTCATATAACTCTATAAAGATACATTCCAACAAAAAGGGTTATCACACAACAGGCCAGCCCGCCGATCAGGGCACCGGCATCACCCAGAGACGCCTTGTCAGCGCTGATATGCTACTGATAGGCTTCTGATGCTGCATATAATTGCAAATCAGTGCTGATAAGGCGTCTATGGGTGATACTGGCGTCGTGATGGGCCCGAGGGCTAGCATAAATTAATTAATGAGCATACCGGTGAAAACTTCCTTTCCGAACCCACCTTACGACATTCGTGCCATCACTGAACCCGGCAAGCGATCCATCTAGACGGTAAGATCAAGGGTATCGTCATTCTCATAAGGCTGCTCAATGCGAGACGGGAAACCCCGAGTTGGAGCTCATCATCTTAGCTGGTCGATGAGTGATTGTGGATTCTCGGTGAACGAAGGATGTCTCAGTCAAACGGTGTGTGTTCGGCAACTTCCAAATCGGATTGCCGCGCTTGCGAAAAGCCTTAGAGTTCAGAGCGAGAAGGATAGGCGTGCAGGATGGTTCTCATCGCGCCCGCGAACCTGGACCTTACCATCCAAACTCAAAATTTACAGTAATCTGTGTTGCGGATCCCTTGTTGTCGCTGGTTCTTCCTAGCTCCCATGGGCACGAGGATCACACAGGTCGACGCCCATCGACCAGGTGTCTCCGAAGGGCGATATTAAGCATTGGAGCTGTTTGGTCTCTGGCTCCTCTCACTGACACCGGTATAAAAGACTACTCAATAATCACTCATAGCACTATACCTCCTTAACCCAGCACTCCCAGACATGGCCGCTGCAACCGCTATTTCTCAAGAGGATTCTGATAAATTCATCCAAGCCGCGATCGACGAGCTGGACAAGGACCAGGGCAAGTTCGCCGAGAACGTTTCCAACGTGGCCGAATGGGCCGTTCAGGTCGACGAAGGCTTTTCCAATGTTACCTATGGCCTCAAGAACATGTACGAAAAACAGGGTAAGGACTTTCCGGCCCTTGGCACCTACTTCGAGGAATGGAAGACCTACAACCAGGTTAGTCGCATGCGAGCGTTGTCAGTTGTAATCCGTGTTTATTATATTCTTTAGCGATGGACCACGCAACTTCTTCTTTCGAGAGATGTGGCCTCCAGGCACGCCTCAGATCTTAAAAGTCCATTTGGTGTTCTCCTTATTACATGCTGTATGCTGATAGTCAATTGCAGGATTCGATGAGGTTTTTCTTACGATGATTCAAGAGATCAAAACCGACCAAGACCGCGAGGATGCTATTAAGGAGCTTGGACAGTTTGCTGTATGTCTTTTTCTTTATAGCTTCTACCTACTCCGTATTTTCTAATGGGATTTCTAGAACGAAGATCATACCGAGTCTGAAAATATGGCACCAGGTTTCACGTCTCTGAAAGCGGACATCGAACGCTTTGTCGTCCGATTCGACGGATGGGTCAAGGAAACTCGCACCGAGCTCAAGGAACAAGCCTATGAGCTGAAACAGAAGATCGAAGAGCTCACAACAAGTATTGAAGCGTGAGTCTCATTTTCATCTCACCTCACTCAGATAACTAACGCCATGTTTCGTAGGCTAGATAAAGAGGTACGCTCAGCTCTCCTGCCTGACCACATGTTCTCCCAACCCTGACTTTTGGCAAGATCGCGGCAGCGACCGCCGCACTCTTGGCTAGTGCTGCTGCTGCAGGGACGATGGTTGGGGTACGTTTTCTCTCAAGTTCAGCTAACTGTATCCTGGTTTGACGTGCTACCCTAGATCATCGGGTTGATTGTCACTGGGACAGTTCTCGCAATCATGGTAGCCACGCGCATTGGTGAGCTTGACCGCTATGAACCTCTTGCCATTTTAACACGACTATTGTAGATAAGACCATACAAATCTCGGATAGACAGAAGGAGCTTGCGGAGGTTAATCGAAAGCAACAGGCATTAGCACAGGTTAAGACTCAGTTCGACGGTTTGAAACCCGATATCGCATTGATCTGTTCAAGGCTGGCCCTATTCGGGGAGGTATGGTCTTCTGTAAGTGCTGCTAAGTTCAAATACTCTGTTCAATGCTGGACACAAGGTTTTCATCAGATTCGAGCACAATCCCTGAAGTTCCAGGAGACTCTGAACGATGGCATGGAGACGGTTACGAACGAGGTTAGTAGTTTGTTATAACGTGGGTGATAACTGAGCGTACTGATCTGGTACAATGTGCCTGCAGAGGTTCAAGAAGGAGGTTCAGCTAGCGCGGAAGCTTTGCCGACCTCTCCGCAATGGCCTGGAAAAATATGCAACACAGTTGGCAGGCCGTAAGTGAACGAGGGATGACTGAAACCATGCCTTGGGCTATTGAAATCGAATGCGATGCTTTATGCTGGTTTGAGAATACGTGTCTTTGTCAAAACCATTATCATGTATTGAGATTGAAAATCTGTGTCTCTGAATGAATTCAATAGTTGAAGCTTGAGTTATTGAGTGAATCCGTATAGCGAGCCAAGTCTAAGAGCTTTGACTCGGAGCGGCTCGTGACCTGACGCACCCTAGAAGTGCTCGAAACTTGACTGAAGAGTTAAAAAAGCCATTCATGAGACACTTGATACCTAAATTACTCTCCCCATTGCTTACTCGTCTGACGGTGCTCACTAGTCTCTTGGAAGAAACCGTGCATATATATCGGGAGGCGGAGGCCGTCGGGTCCCTGTGAGGCAGCTACTCCACGGCCATACCGAAATGATCTTTTCAATTGACCATTCACCTGATGGAGCACACATCACCTCGGGTTCTGAAAATAAGGCCGGTGAATGAGCGCTCACAGGACATGACGGCCCAATCTACTCAGATGGTAGGACGTCCGTTGCGCGATCATATGGATAGCGTTCAATCGATTGCATACTCTCCCGATAGCGCATACATTGCCTCGGATCCTGCGGGCAAGACCATTCGCATCTGGAGCTTGCCTGCATCTCGAAAAGTACAAGAACTGCGTGTGTAGAAACAAAATGTGTATATTAAAGCGTATATAAAAGAGAGATACAAAAGAGTGAGAGAGAGAGAAATTTGGGTATGAGAGGGTGCGCCAGCACCCCTATTTATACCCTGTAACTTCCGTTGAGTCATACGAGTCGTTGACTGCGCATATACTGCGCATATACTTGACTCGATTACTGACTCATTCATTCTAGTACATTCTATTACATTCTAGCAGTTTCTACAGCGTGAGTCGTAGCAGAACGTACCAAGCTCTTTTTATGGGTCCCCTTTGACTTGCACCACGTCCTGTTACGTCCTCGCAACACCGTCTTGGTCTTGAGGGATGGTGCATTTGAGTCGGAGTTTGCGAACGCTAAGCTTGGGACAGACTGGCAACAATGTTACTCAGCCTAAACAATCAGGATTATTTGTGCCATTTTTCACCCTCGCATCTTGATTCGTCTCCTGTCCATAATTCGCCCGTTTGCACGCATCGCCGACTCGCTCATAGCTTGGCAAAGTTAGGGCAAGGCTTGAGTCGAGTTAATGGAAACTAGGTGCATTCGCTAAAATGCGTAAGGGAGAGCACGGCGACGAAAAGGAAACCAAATAGATTCAAACTAGAGGAGGCGTAGTCGATAGATGCTCGTACTCTCCTCTTCTTCGCGAATTTGAAACCAGAGGTAGCGTATCGGGGATTCGAGAGGGCACAAACGCCTAAAACCGATCAAAAACCAATAATTGATTACAAAATGCGACCAGACAAACAACTCACCTCGTACCAATTCCTCCTCTGCCTCCACAACGTCTCTGAATTGAACCCAGCTTTTTCCATCCGCACTTTCTCAGCCGCACCGAGCAACAACCCAAACACAATCAACAAAAACAACGTCACGACCAGCTAATCTCTCGGTGAATCGCGTTCCGAAACCCTACTAACGTGCCGCCCCGGTGCAATATGATCATCGACTCACGGAAACAGCTTGCTTCGACATCTCCCTCTTTCCCAGTTGCCGTATCAGGATTCGAATCTCCCAGTTTAGCGTCGACGCAAATATCGAGTTTCTGGTCGAGACATCATTGTTTCGTGCAAGAGAGACAGGGCTTGTCGGTTGTAGGGTGATAGATAGGGAGGATGGTGTAATTAGAGAAGCAAATGCCTAGCGAGCACATCCAAGAGTTGTATAAGCAGATAGAACGCACAGGCGAGAGAGAACAAGTGGCAAGTCGAGGCGTACAGTTACAAAAGTTCGTGACATCCTAGCTGTTCCCAATGAGATCTGCGCTAGCCTTTGATCTCAGTCAGCTCAACCGGCTATGAAGTCAAACGCTATGCACCTAACTCCTGCTGCAAAGACCAGTAATATCACAGAGAGGCAGAGTGTCCATACGCTCGCCATGGTCGTCGACGTCAAGAGGTAGATCAACCACAAGCGCCCACATCAGCAATGGAAGCGGCCACTCTGACTGCGGATTTACCTGTCCCCAGGTGGCGATATATACCTTAGTTTAAGCTAAGTCTGATCACGTGCGATTCAAGAAACAAAAGAAGAGACTGATCACGTCAGCGAACATCCGGCGCTTCCAAGATACCACCGATACAACTCCTAACCACGATTCCGCCACTCTCGTACCTCAAATTCCAGTAGATCCCTAGTGCATAGCCATGAGAAAGAAACTGAAGCAGCTTTTATCTCGCGCCAAGCGTACCGGAAATCAGCCATCTCGCGATGACGCGCCTGGCCCGGGACCTTCGCAGCCAGTTACAGGATCGGCGCAGCCCATTCCAACCTCGCATGATCCATCTTCAACTTTGAATACTTCCACTACGCCTCCGAATGTTACGATTGCGACTCCGGACGCCTCGAATCTGAAACCGGATGATAGTACTCGGCGCCCAGTTCCTGGGCTTCAAGAACCTACCTCATCCACTAACCGAAGCGCACGAGGCACAT
The DNA here is from genome assembly GCA_019616325.1 of Ceratobasidium sp. 394. Taxonomy (NCBI): domain Eukaryota; kingdom Fungi; phylum Basidiomycota; class Agaricomycetes; order Cantharellales; family Ceratobasidiaceae; genus Ceratobasidium; species Ceratobasidium sp. 394. Next base: position 7,440 of record WSTG01000286.1, on the reverse strand, counting down.
CTTGGAGTGGCCTCAAAGCCCTAAGCGCCGTGTTAAAAGATAGCGTGGGTGTATTCGGCCCGCTCGAGTCTGCTGTTGAGGAACTATTCAGATGTGTCGAGACTTTCGAGGTACGTGAACCGCCCAAATAGCCGCGTATGATTGACCCTATCCTTTCACCAGGAGGCGGTAGAGGCCAATGACGAATATAAAAAATTGAAAACCGAACTGGACGCTTTGTTTGGTGATCTATCGAGTCACTTAGGCAAGTCTGGGCACCCGATGATGACGCCCATAATGGAAAATATTGCAAAGTAAGTTCACTGAAGATGATTAGGAGCGAAGCTAACCCGGGATCAAAGGTCAATTGAACATGAAGTTGAGTTTGTATCACACAAAATGCAAAGGAACGGGCCAAGGCGATTTGCGGAGGCAATGGAGGATGCGAACGAAATTCAAGAGTGTTACCAACGGATAAGCGTTCTCTTGGGGAGACTCACGGTAAATAAATTTAGTCCTAGCCGCCTGTCTGGTACTCACCTTTGTGTAGCTGAATGCAAATATAAGCATGTGGAGGACGATCGAGGAAGAAAAAACAGTATGAGATGGACTAGCAAATCGCGCTTGACAAGCTGACGAACGCGCACTCGTAAATAGGACGGACGTTTGAAGGACCTGCCGAATGCACCAGCGGCAAAATATCGTTCTGCCGAGTCCGACAGTCTACGACGGGTTGGATGCACACCAAATACCCGTGTTCAGTTACTCGAAACGTTACGGGCATGGGCAGACGACGACACGAGCGAGCGAGTATACTGGCTCAATGGCATGGCCGGTACGGGCAAGACGACCGTTGCATACAGCCTGTGCGATTACCTCAATGGTACCCGGCAACTTGGTGCGAGCTTCTTCTGCACTCGGCAACTCCCATCATGCCGCGACGTGAACAAGATCATTCCTAGCATTGCCTACCAGTTATCGATGTTCTCGCGGCCGTTTCGATACGCATTATCTCAGGTACTAGGGCGAGACCCGGACGTGCACAACCAGCCTCTGTCGGAACAATTCAAAAATCTAGTAGTCGTGCCTCTAGAAGACGTGGCGCATACGTTCTCTGCCAATGTGGTTGTAGTAATCGACGCCCTGGACGAATGCGATAACCTAGACGGCACGGACCGTATTTTAGGCGCCTTGCTATCGTACGCTCCGAATCTCGCTATTAGGTTCTTTGTGACTAGCCGCCCTGAGGCAAAGATTGCGGATCGGATGCGCCACTCCGAAAACGCGGAAATAAAAACGGAGCTGCACCTACACGACCTTACGCGCTCAATCGTTCAGAAGGACATTAGAACTTACCTGGTGGCCAAGCTACAACATGCCGGGGTATTTAGTGCCGATTTGGATACGCTTGCCGAGCAGTCAGGAGTGCTATTCATCTACGCCGCCACAATAGTGCGTTATCTTGAATACGACAACTTTTCGAGGGTCAAGAAACGACTGAAGGTGGTGCTGGGTGCCTCCGACACGCCAAACAACAGCGAGGAAGATGTGGATGCGCTATATACTACAATTCTGAAGGCAACGTTCGACGATAACGGTTTGGAAGATTCAGAACGAGCGGAGATACGTGTTATACTGCATACCATCATTTGTGCTCAAGAGCCGTTGTCGCTAGCCGTGATATCCGGTCTGCTGGGACTCGACGGTGCCAGCTCGGTACGAACGGCTTTACGTCCTCTATCTTCAGTCCTTAACACTTCTGCCATAAACGACTCGGAATTCGTTACTACACTCCACGAGTCGTTCCCAAATTACCTCCTCAACCAACGCCGGTCCAGACAATTCTTCTGCGACGCGTCGCAACACAACGAAGAGATGGCGCTGATGTGCTTCAATCAAATCAAAGCGCCAAATCCACCAATCAACATCTGCAAGCTGGAGTCGTCGTATGTGTTTGATCGGGATGTACCTTATCTATGGAAGCGGATAAACGAAGCGATCTCGGCAGAGTTATTCTATGCGTGCCGTTATTGGAATGCCCACTTGGAGCTTTCAAGTCCGTCTGAATCGCTCATTAACGCGTTGTCTGAATTTCTGTCTGTGCGGCTACTCCTCTGGATGGAGGTGATGAACCTGATGCGCCATCTCCACCACGGTGCAAAGGCATTAGACGGAATCAGCTCTTGGTGTGAGGTAAGCCGCCCGCGTGTAAACTTGTCTCGGGTGTTTTACGCATACACAACAGGGATCGCAATTTCCAGATAATCTTCGGTCCCTAGGGCAAGATGCGTACAAATTCTTAACCATGGTTTCATCAAGTCCTATATCCCTCAGCACCCCTCACATCTACGTCTCTGCGCTCGTATTTTGGCCCGAAGCTTCACCGGTCTCAAGGTGTTATTTGCCAAGATTACCAGGTCTTTCCAATGTAAAAGGCACCGCGATAGATAGGCGAGCCGGAAAACCTGCACCGCTGACTATCTACACCTATGACTCGGTGTTCTCTGTCGCATATTCACCCGATGGTCAGCATGTCCTTTCTGGTTCTCGGGACCGCAGCATATCCTTCTGGGACTCGCGTACAGGCCATAACACGAAAGTATTTAGGGGTCATGTCGCTCCAGTGCACTCAGTTGCGTACTCACCTGACGGTGTGCATGCCGCATCTGGTTCAGAGGACACAGACATCTGTATATGGGATATTCATGGTGATCATTCGGCATCAAAGCGGCTCAAGGGACACACCGATGCAGTCATATCGCTTGCATACTCGCCTAACGGCTTCCGTCTTGCTTCTGGCTCCCAGGACCGAACCGTCCGCATCTGGGACACACAGACGTGCGAGATGGTAGTAGGACCACTCGGAACTCACACCCGCGCAGTCATCTCCGTTGCATATTCGCCCGACGGCGCCTACCTCCTTTCGTGTTGCGCCGATGACGCCATACGTATCTGGAACGCATGTACTGGTCAGCTGACTAGAAGGCTCCCTGCAAAATTCGCCATGTCGGCCATATACTCGCCTGGGGGTACTCATATTGCCTCTGGGTGTGAAGACCACATCGTACGCATCTGGGACACACGCACTGGTCAAGTGGTCGGCCAGTCTCTCGGGGGCCACGTCAAGCCAATTGGCTCACTCGCGTACTCACCCGATGGCGACCATATCGTTTCTGGCTCATGGGATAGCACCATATGCATTTGGGACGCCCACACTGGTTGCATGATAGGGCAGCCACTAGAGTATCACTCCGATTCGGTATACTCGGTTGCGTACTCGCCTGACGGCGGTCATATTCTTTCTGGGTCTCATGATGGCACTGTATGCATCTGGAAGGTACGCACGGATCTAGAGGCTAGAGAGCCGCTCGACGGGCACGCCAACTCTGTCAACTCTATTGCGTTCTCGCCCAATGGCGCATCTGTTATCTCTGGGTCCGCTGACGGGACCATACGTACTTGGGACCCGTTGACCGGCCAAATGATAGGGGAACCTCTGCGAATTCCTGCTGGAGGTAAGATCGAATCAGTCGCATACACCCCCAATGGCCACATCGTCTCTAATACCGAAGACGGATCCATACATGTATGGGACGCATATACCGGCCAGCTGATCAATCAGATACCCAAAGATTCCGTGGATGACGCTATATCCTTCGAAGATGACTCTAGTAGCCTTGAAGATGACTCTAGTCTCTCCGAGGACGACTCTAGTCCCCTCGACGATGGCTCTATCTCCTCCGTTGCATGTTCGCCCAATGGGGAAAGCATCGCATTTAGCTCATCGGATCGCTTTCTGCGTACTTGGAACATACGTACAAACCGAATAGTTAAAAAGCCACTCATGAGACACTCGATGACTGCTCTCGCTGTTGCTTACTCGCCGGACGGTGCCTACCTCGCCTCCAGTCCCTTCGATGAAACCGTGCATATCTGGGAGGCGCAGACCGGGTCCCCAGTGAGGCAGCTGCTCCATGGCCACACCGACATGATCTTTTCGATTGCCTATTCACCCGACGGAGCATACATCGCCTCCGGCTCCGAAGACAAGACTATCTGCCTTTGGGAGGTGCATACTGGCCGACTGATAGGGCGACCGCTCACGGGACACAACGGCCCAATTCGCTCAGTAGCGTACTCACCCGATGGAGCTTACGTCGTTTCCGGTTCGGCTGATTGCAGCGTGTGCATTTGGGATGCGCATACTGGTCAGATGGTGGGACATCCGTTGGGCGGTCATACGGATAGCGTCCGCTCAGTTGCATACTCCCCCGATGGCGCATACATTGCCTCGGGTTCTGAGGATAAAACGATTCGCTTCTGGAGCCCGCCTGAATCTCCAAAGGTACAGGATTCGCCTGACCTTGATTCATCTCCAACATCCGAAACTTCACGCGCTGGTCAGTATTTATCTCATTGGTTTTCGGAGCTTCGCGTCTGACCCTTCGCTAAGATGACGCCTGGCAACTTGATATGACCAGTGGGTGGGTCGTAGCGGAACCTGCCAAGCTATTTCTATGGGTTCCCCTTGATTTGCACCATGTCTTGTTACGCCCTCGCAACACTGCTTTGATCTCGAGGGATGGTGCATTCCGGCTGGACTTTACGGGCGCCAAGCTTGGGACAGACTGGCAACAATGTTATTTAGCCTAAACAATCACAATTATTTGCGTTACCTTTCACACTCGCATGTTGGTTTATGAACCTTGTCCACATGAATCCACCGTTTGATGTGGCACGTGGCTACGTGGGGCTATCACAGTGAGCGCCTGACGCCGTAAAACCCGATCCGTTCGTATGTACGCTTCAAGCCGCAAGGTTGGGGCCATTACGCTCCCATTGCTAGCTCGTGTATATTTAGATCGTGCTCTCCCTCCTCTCTCCTCGTCGGTCTCTCCTCTTCCGCATCGACCCCAACTCGCGGTTTCTTTGTCTTTTTCTCCCGCCCTTGCCGCTAGCCCACATCCTCTTTCCTTCTCTTTCCACTTCTCGTGCGGTCTCTTGCAGTCACTTTTTATTCTATTTTCTTTTGGTTTGTTTCTTTATCTTTCCCGCTTTTGTACATACGCTCCTCTGGGACGGCTTGAGCTGGTCCTGGCGTGTCCAACCTTCCCGGTTCCTCGGGTCCTCCCGGTATCTCCGGACCCGCGCACTCTACCGCCTGCCAACTCATGGGAGCCTGTGCCCCGTTTTACTTCTACTCGCTCTCGTCCCTTCGATTTCTCCCCGACTCGCAGGTGATAGGCGCCAACTCGGTTATATAGGTCGACAATACCAGTGGCAGGGCTCGAGTCGAGTTAATTAGAATCAATGTGCTCACTAAGATGTCCAAGAAAGAGCACGGAGACGGGAAGGAAACAAATAAACCAAATAAATTCAAACTGGAGGAGGCGTAGTCGATACATGCTCGTACTCTCCTCTTCTTCGCGAGTTTGAACCCAGAGGCAGCGTATCAGGAACTCGAGAGGGCACAAACGCCTAGAACCAATCAGAAATCAACAATTGATTCCAAGAATCGAGCTGCCAAACTACGCACCTCGTACCAATTCCTCCTCTGCCTCCACAACGTCTCTGAATTAAACCCAGCTTTTTCCATCCGACCTTTCACAGCCGCACCGAGCAACAGTCCAAACACAATCAACAAGAACAGCGTCACGACCAGCTGATCTCTTGGCGAATCGCGTTCTACAACCCTATCAACATCTCGCTCTAATATAACAAGATGATGGACTCACGGAAACACCTAGCTTCAACATCCCCCTCTTTCCCAGTTGCCGTATCAGGATTCGAGTCTCCCAATTTAGCGTCGACGCAAATATCGAGTTTTTGGTCTAGACACCATTGTTTCGTGCAAGAGAGACAGGGCTTATCGGTTGTAGGGTGGTAGATGGGGAGGATGGTGTAGTTGGAGAAGCAGATGCCTAGCGAGCACATTCAAGAGTCGGATAAGCGGATAGAACGGAGAGAACAAGTGGCAAGTCGAGGCGTACATTTACAAAAGTTCATGACATCTTTGCTGTTTCCAATGAGATCTGCGTTAGCCTATAATCCCAGTCAGCTCAACCAGCTACAAAGCACAACGCCATGCACCTAACCCCTGCTGCAAAGACCAGTAATATCACAGAGAACCAGAGAGTCCATATCCTCGCCATGGTCGTCGACGTCAAGAGGCAGATCAAACACAAGCGCCCAAGACGGCCACACGTGACCGTCTGGAGCTCATTCCGACCACGACGCGTACCCTGCTTCAATATTACTCGTTGCGGTAGACGATGTCGGCAGAGTACGACGACGTGTTGACGAACCAGCCGGTAGTTATCGATAATGTGAGTATGTTCTGCGCCGAGGTATGAACGGTCAAGCCGAGGGCGTGTCTAGGGGTCCGGCACGATAAAAGCTGGCTTTGCAGGACAAGATCATCCGAAATGTTTCTTTCCATCTTTGTGAGTGTGTCCACATGGCTATATTTACCTTGTGCTTACCTTGGAGGAGTGTCGGCCGACCTAAACACCCACGCGTAATGGCCGGTGCGCTCGAGGGCGACACATTCATCGGCCGACGAGCACAAGAGTATCGTGGTCTCTTGAAGATCAAGTACCCCATCGAACACGGGATCGTAACAGACTGGGACGACATGGAGAGGATATGGAATTGGGTGTATACCGAGGAGCTGGGCACGTTGAGCGAAGAGGTCCGTCCTATTGGCATTTACGTTTATGTGGGTGTTGTGCTGATAGTAGAGGCAGCATCCTGTACTGTTAACAGAAGCTCCGTTGAACCCCCGTTCGAACCGAGACGTCGCAGCCCAGATATTCTTCGACACATTCAACGTTCCTGCATTATTCACGAGCGTACAAGCCGTGCTTAGTTTGTACGCTTTCTCTTTTCGCATGTGACGCGTACATTGACGATTCGTAATGCAGGTACTCATCAGGCCGAACAACCGGAATCGTACTCGACTCGGGCGACGGCGTAACACACGCCGTGCCCGTATTTGAGGGCTTCTCTATGCCTCACGCGATACGACGAGTCGACGTTGCCGGCCGGTACGTCTTTCTCCCTTTCTTCTTTGCGTTCTAATACCTTCTGTTGGCAGAGACGTAACAGACCATCTCCAACTCCTGTTACGAAAAGCCGGACATAACCTTCACACGACCGCCGAACGCGAGGTTGTGCGCACCATCAAAGAAAAATGCTGCTACGTCGCGCTGAACCCAATCAAGGAGGAAAAGGATATTAGTGGGAGATGGGAGGAGTTTAAGCTTCCGGATGGGAATGCTGTCCAGGTGCGTATTTATCTTCCCCGCTGGGATGGAGGATTAATGGAGGGGTGCAGCTTGGCCCAGAACGGTTCAAAGCGCCAGAGATCCTGTTCAACCCGGAGCTTATCGGACAAGAATACGCGGGTGTGCATCAGGTGGTGGTGGATTCGGTGAACAGGGTAGACCTCGATTTGAGGAA
>WSTG01000285.1:1386-22193 GCA_019616325.1 Ceratobasidium sp. 394 | reverse complement strand
CCACCGCCTCCTAACTCTCACCAACAACTCTCGACTTCGACGCGATGCGTATGTCCACGACAACCGCTGCCGACAACCACCACAACACTGACGATGTGCCGACTATGCCTGCTCGACCGTGACGTGAGCAGCCAGCCATGTGCCCAACATCGACTCTCAACCGGGTCGCAACCTACCAACCCGGGGTCGCGTTTGCCAACTCCGCGGCTCACACCAATTGCCCGTGTAACCCTGGTAGGCACGCAAACTACCACACTCACTACGAGTCTTCACTGACACCGAATCCCACCTCATCTCCTCTTCGCTCTTTAGCTGATCAGCAACACTCTTCGGCTTGGTTCAACACGGGCACACACCAGTGACGCGTCAAACGTACTCGCGCGGCATCACCTGGCTCGAGTCGCTCGGCCTAGCGTCCGTACGTGTGTGATCTCGCTCGTTTTCTTTTTTCTTTTTCTTTTGGCTTGGGCCGTATACGACTAGTCTCCGTGGCGCACCCATCGACCGTGCGGACTTGCCCAGCCTCACCCACGGACGCTAACTCGCCCTACACACAAATTTCAACATCGACTGTGTCCTTACTATCTCACGGCAGGTAAGTCACAGCCTAACACCCCTACTCCTGCCGCTGACTGCTCTACACTCGTATGTATACTTGCCCATACTCATTTGCGCTTGCGTGCATGAATATCCGACTGAGCTGGATGGGTCTAGGAATGAGAGTGACACCGTGAGTGGGGAATAGCACCAGAATCGCATCCCCGCCTGGACTTTTTTGTTTTCTTTCTTCCTAATTGGATCTGTTGGTTCTCATGCGATAATTTTCCCCCTAATGTATAGTACACTCTACAAATTAACCACTTTTTTCTACTAAACCAGTACAAAAAACCTAAATTAGTAGCCCTCTGTGACCCATTAATCAAAGCCAATAACCCCACTAAATGTGCTTTTCAGAGATAATCCACTAATCCACTAATTCACTAATTCGAACTGAAACTTCGGTGCATTGGGCTCCTCCCGGGTGCTGCTTGACCCGGCTAATTTGGCCCAAAAAACATGTACCCTTAATAATTTGATAATTTCACTGTTTCGGGTCAAATTAGTTCAGGAATTTTTTGCTGATGCATTGGCAGGATCTCCCAGGAAGTACATCGATCCGGGTCTGCCCCACATATAGTGTCTAGCGAGGTGTATACGCCACATACTGTGACCAGTGAGTTCGGGTGGTGGTTATTTCTTACTTGTCCCTTTCTCCAGGGCGGTTAAGTAGACCAGCTGTATTACGTCATATACCATATATGCACTATTTTCTCCATCCTGGTCTGAAATATAGGCGACGAATAAAACCTATACGATGAACTCCTAGCAAAGAGCCGCGAATAGTCACATGCAGAAAGATGGGGACCAGAGTTAAAGACCGAAAGGTGAAGTGATCTTCTAAGTTTTGCGCGTTGTCGCTAATGCATGCGTCTAAATCTGATCTATAGCACTTGGTGAGACAACAAATAGTAGGAATACAATAAACGTAAGTTATCCAATCCAGAAAAACGTTCCACGGAAACAGAGCGAAACAAGTATAACTCGGGATGGTTATTCCGATAATAAATCGATAACACTAGTATCTGCAGCCCCCGTCTTACTGGGTCCGGGTGTCTTGTGCGTGCGAGTCGAGCGTGAGTCCAGGCGCGTCAGCTCTCCTGGTCGCGTAATCCGGTCGGTAGCAGGCCCAAGCCGCGTAGTTACTTTTGGCACTTTCGGAGTGAGTGGTGGTAGTATCGTGAAGCTGTCGTCGGAACTGCTGGCAATCTCGATCACCGCTTCGGCCGCGCGTGCGAGTACGCTAGCCCGCGCCGAGCTAGGGCCAGCCTTTGCTCGTGGGCGAGAGGAACTAGGGGCTCGTGGTTTAGCAACGGCTTTCTTGACACCAGCAGCTTTGGTTTGCTTTTCGCCCTCCGAAGCAGACGATGTACGGGGAGAGGTCTGTTTTCCGGATTTCCTAGCGACTTTGCCAGCCGAATCCTCTGCTCGACCCACTATCGTGTCTGCTTCAGGAGCCTTGTGTTTCGGAGGACGAGCAAGAGCCGGGGAACCAAGAATCTCGACTTCAGAGTGACCACTGCTAGAATGGGGACGAGGGGCTGGTCGACGAGTCGGAGAGATGGGCTTGGCGATGACAGGCCTACTAGTAGTAGCAGGGTGAGAGGTTTTCGGTGCTCGTGGTGAGGTTTGCACGCGGCTGAGCCTTGGAGACTTGGGCCTCCCACCTGCGCTGGTTTCCGAATCCGAATCCGATTCTGAGGAGGGGCGCTTCTCGGGGCGGGCAAGTAGCGTTCGGAAGGTCACATCCTCGAGCTCCGAAGAATCGCTCGCTGGCCTAGTACGTATGACGGTGCGACGTGGAGGAGAGGGAACGTGGACCACCCCCGGAATGCCCGCTTTCTTCTTGGGCGCGCCTGATGCGACCGGGCGGGCTTTGGAACCACTGGGTATGGGTGGGGGCGTAGGTGCCGGCGACAATGAACGTTCTAGTATAGGACCTGCTGCGTGGATCGGAGGTTTGGCACGGGAATGTGACGGTGGTTCGGTGGTTCTAGGGCCGGAATCCGGGCGGGTAGTTGGTACCGCTTTCGGCCTTGGTTTCGGTTTAGGTTTCGGTAGGGACTCTGATGATCCAGGCGGGAGAGGACGAGATTCCACCCCAGTGTCGGATCCGCTGAGTGTAACCGCATGAACAGTGGCCTTTTCCTTCTCCTTTGGTTTGAGGCCGTTACTAGACCGGCCAACTGCCTGAGGCTTCGTGACGGCTTTTGGCGGTGGTTCGCACGGGGGTGATCCTCGAGAGGTAACGGAGCGGGAGACTGGTGCTACCTCGAGCTCATCACCGCTAAGCGTGGTAGGAAGCAGCTTGGCCTTCTCCTTCAAGTTTGCCTTGGCCTTGGTACTCGGCCCTCCCTTCTTTGCGGTTCCACCCTCCGTGTCCTTCGTAGTTTTCCGCCTCGTCGTCGAACCGGAAGTGAGCTTCGCCTTTGACTTGGACTTGGTACCCCTTTCTTCCCAAGCGCGGACAAGTTCAGGATGTACGATCTGTACCAGCTCCGCAGGGACCCAGACTCGAACTGCAGTGGCTGGATCAGTCATCTTTAGCCGTCGGGGCATGCTCTCTTCGTCCCCGTCGCCATCGTCCTCTTCCTCGTCTCCGTCGCCTCTGGGAGTCTCTTCCATATCAAACATAGTGCCCGCAAGGAGTGCCGGGTCACGCGTTCCTAGTAGTTCACGCACTGCCAACCGAGCAAGATGTTTAGGCGCGACTTCCACTCGAAGCTCGCGGAGTCCATCGGTAGAAGCATGCTCTCGCTCGCCTTTAACCCCTTGGAGTAGCTGGTGAGGATCCACCTGGTTGCCGTCTGCGGAGATCGTGCGTCTAGCTTTGGGGGTTTCGTCCCCTCCGCGTCTTTCGCCCCGAACGCACCCAGGTTCATGCTCGGAATCGGAACCAGAGTCTGAATCCAGGTCGCCGCCTCCAAAGTGTTTGTTAACCAGCCGCCGGGGTGTCCCAGGCACGACAGGTTCGGCGCTCTTCCGAGTTGGAGTAGACGGTCTAGGTGTAACGGAGCGACTTTCCCACTCTCTCACTCGCTCTTGCTCCATGATCGACCGTCGCAGGACCCTCAAAACGACGGCTGGCCAGAGGAGGGTACGAAACCGATGCTGGATAATCTCCCGAACACCCCACTCGAAGTATTGCTCGCAGATACGTCCCAACGCGCCCAAGGCAAGTTCACCTTTCCATCCAATCCGCACATCTGAAGTCAACCCCCCAGATCCGACGGAGTTGACGGTAAGCGCAGCTGGAGCCTTCTTTTTAGACTTGGAGTTCGAGGCAGTAGAGCGTTGCGAAGAGGTAATAACGGAGCCTTGACTAGCGGGGAGAAACTCGTCGTCCAAGGGACCCGAAGTCGTGCCGCCAGCCGCGAATGCCCTTTCGGAAGTCCACGGAGCACAGTACTCGCGCAAAACAGATAAATCGGGAAAGTCGCTGGCCGCAATCTCAGCGGCTAGAGCAGGTTGGCGTCGCGCAGGAGGCTTTTTTGCTTTAGCTTTGCCAGAGCTCTTCTTGGACTTTTGTTGACTGCCGCTGATACTCGTAGTGCTCCGCTGACTCGCGGATATAGGCTCGCCTTGGCTAGCGGTGATAGCTGTCTCTTGGGTCTCGTCGTCTTCATCTTCTCCCTCGAAGCCGTCCTCCATGGTCGCACAGCCAGATCGAAGTGCCTCGACTACTGCGTCTTTCCAGGCTGGGACGTAGTCGGCAAACTGTTCGGGAGAAAGTGTCTGAAAAGCACCAAGGAGTTCGTCACCAAGTCCGAGCTGGGCCAGTGCCAACGCAGTTTTGGGACCGCATCGCTTTGCGCCCTGTAAACGAACAAAGTTGTTTCAGCATAAAAAATCACCGAAATATTCACCAGAAATCCAACGAGCAGGAATCACCAACGAACACTGTCATAGTCCCCTCCACTCAACAAGCCAATCAAAATCATTCCACCTCGGGTTAACCGGCAAGCAGGGTCCTTCTCGATGTCCGTGGCTCGATAGACCATAACATGCATCCCATCGTCTTTGCCATGCTTGTTCAACACGGGATTCGAGCGGTTGCCCGATAGAGTACCTGAGGGGCTGCAAAAGTACCAAGAATAGGGGGAGCAATGACGAAACAAAGTCAGTTTCATCGGTACTTGTCGACAAAGATTCAAACTGACTTGCGAATCAAGACTCTGGCCCCGAACAGAAAGTTGTCCACGTCATCGGAAAGGATCGCATCAATTACGCCGATATTATTCAAGTAGGCTAGCTCTGCCTCCGCCTCGCCAGGCGCCTAATGACGGGTGTGAGAGAAGTTCACTGGCGCGGAGCGTGTAATTTACCGTTCGCCACTCAAAACCAAACGCAGAGATCATGTTCTTCATACCTGGAGCAAGTGAATTCATCCTTGTATTGATAGTCTTCCCTCTGAGGCGTACAAAACGTGAGCAAGGGCGCCACGTTTCCCGGGAAGATCTTACCGTTTAGTTTTAGGCCGTTGAGGGCCATCAAAGACGAACAGAGGGCAGAACGTAAAGGAGGCAAGTCTCGCCAAGCTAAGTTGAACCATTTTTAGTTTACGATCAAGGAGTTTGATATACCACTGACCGAAAAAAGAGTGTACGAAGTTCTGGGTTCTCCCCCTCCCGTCCATAGGCAGCGTGAAAGAACCATATAGAAGCGTCAATACCTATTCGTAGCGCTCTAGGGTGAGGCGTGTCCTTTGGGAGACCTAGCACATAGAATAAGATCGACCATGCTCGATGATTATGAACAGAAGTTAACAGACCTTGAAGAGGATTGACCGAGGGATCCCTACGGAACCCCTGTATGGCCAGCTGCGCAAGGGCCTCTGGTTTTCCGGTATGTCTGATAAGCTGCTGTAACATGAGATCCTGTCCACTCAATAATCGAATTGTTGGCTTACATCCCATAAGCCCGGAACTCCCATGTTCGTTCACAACAAAAGCAAGATTAAGATGTTAAAGCCACCTATGTAAATACCCTAGGTAGCCCTCGGTATTACTATAACCTTAGGAGAGATCGGTACTTCATAAAAGGGAAACACGCGTGGTGGGATGGAGGAAAACAATGACATGATCCATGTCACGTGACTTGACGCGTCTCGGACTCTCGGAGACTCGAGATAGCCGATCACTCCGGAATCAGGGCTTCCCTCTCTATCAAATTCTAAATATGGCTTGTGTACTTCCAACCAAACCGGCTTGACCGCTGAAGTATAAGCCCACCGATAGTCTACTGAATCTCAGCTCACACTAGAATTGATATGAACCTCAGGCAGAATTCAAACCTATACATTTCACCCCTCGAACTTGATGCAATAGACAGCTCTCACAATCAAGCCTATCTACAAGCGAAATTTCTACCCAAACGAAATTATCAATCTACGTCACATCCTAAATCCTCACATCGCCCCACGTTCTTATTCTTGGCAAAGTATTCATCATCCTCATCCACAGGCGTATCCCCATAGTATACCACATCGTCTTCATTAGTAGTATGTTCATCGGTGATGCACACTTTATCCCGCTTGCTGAAATCCTTTCCGCAACACTCAAATCCAGCCCAGAACTCGTTATAGCTGTCCTGTGCGACGCCTTGAGTATCGGAATGAGGGATTTGACACTCGTATGGCCCGTTATCGGAGTCCAAATAAGACTCATGGCACCTCACACAGTGAAGTTCGGGCTCGAAGGTAACTAGAGCATCTTCGAGAAGACACTTGAGTGTATCGATTTCCCCCGCCGAGGCATTGTCCAGACTATCTGCGAGGGTTTCCACGATCGTCGATTCATCGCATTGCTTGAGAAGAGCACGTAATAACTTTCGGTCAGCTTCAGTTTCGGGGGCTGGAGCAATCGATTGTATCTTTCGCTTTCTAAAGAAAATTGACAGATGCCAATTTAGCGAACAGCTCTACAGCGTTTGCTTAAAACTTACTTTCCGTGGTGAAACATAGCGAGTGTTGTTTTCTTGGAGATAAAGACTAAGCCAAGACTTGATATGAAATAGTGGCGTCCGAGCACTGAGAATGGAGATAAAGATTTATTGAAGATGCAAGAACTTCAACTCCAACATAGCACGTGCCGATTGCGCCAGTTGACGGTCAATTAGAAGGTATTTGCAACGCGGCTTTTTCAGCTCAGATCGAGGCGGCCTTAATCTAAATAGCGAATTGAATGCTGGCAAACAAGTCCTACCAGTCACATCCAGCTTGCTACGACCTCGCGACTAGCAATTCGTCGCTACACAAGCCAGGCGAGCCACACTTCGCCCCTGCTCAAGAAAATTGACATTTCACTAACTAAAAGCACAGACCGTGGGCGTTGCAGGCACAAATGTGCAGTATACTACAAAAGCGGTTCTAGTGCTTAAATCAAGAGAAGCCACTCTTGCTGGGGTCCGCTGATTGTCTCGCCTCAAAATCCCTTGAAACGCGTGCTACTCCAGAGCTTCAGGTTTCTCCTCGTGTCTACCCAGCGGCTTTGATGTGGCTGTAACTGGTTGGATGGGAGTTTTTCGTCCCATATACAGTAATCCGATTAACCTGCCCACAGTTATTGAGTACAAAAGCCGCTGAGCGCTGACTCACCGAAGCTGGGTAATTTTTAATAAGTTATCCTCGTCCTGCAGAACAGCGCCTGTTTAATACGCAAGATCGTGAGCGTCGCGACCGCGAAACACTCCTGGACCAGATGCATATACGAACATTATGCACACAGGAGGCACGTGATGCACTCCCACACCCGGTGACTTTACTATCCGAATATATATAGCGGTGCCTCGCAGCGAAGATGGGAAAATCAATGGTATGCGCCCTAGGCACGCCAGGTCGCTGGCCACTCATTGCTTCCCAACTAATCATGGTCGCATTCGAGTATACCAAGAGGAAAGCTACTCAGTTGAAGCATTAGCCATACCCCGCTATGAGCAGAATGCATCGAATTGTGCAAAAGGAGGGCAACGGACGGAAGATAATATACAGTATTTTCTAACACGTGAAGCGCTATTTTTATCCGCCGTAGTTTCTCGGTATATGCGCTGTAATTAAATGTACACCTGCGCTATCACTTTTTTAGAACCTACAATCACATCTCGGCCACATGTCCAACATATTTCCATGGATCCCATTCACAATATTTGCCATGGCCGTGCGCCGATCCGAGGGGCTAACGCGGAAGATTCTCCAACACTCACCGTGCCGGGAGATAACAATACTTGACAGTGATAGCTATTTTCTACTCCAAAGCAGTAATACAGTTCAAGGACAGGTGCCTTATGTATAGCAAACCAAACCAATCTCGTTTCTGGAGACCCTACTACCACTTTCCCAACTTAACTCGGCTTTAGCTGGCTTGATCGACCTAGTAATGGCAATCGCATTGGCATAAATTGTTGGCGCACTAAGAGCGTAAACCATGCATATGTCAGAAACGTTTCATCATGCGGTTGACAAAGCCCATCAAACGTCACGTACGTAGCTATTGCTGCAAGATAGATATACTATATGGCGTAATCAGCGTTTGATGACTACATGCCAGGTTTTAATGTTACACACGGTTGCAGCCAGCCCTCCTACAGCAGTAGTCCACACAAGCCTGCTTTGTGCAATGTTGGCGAACTTCAAGAGCATCACGTCCACCCGATCCAGTGGCAGGAGCAGGGGAGGCAACGGCACACAACGTCGTTGCGAGAACAATGAGAGCAAGAGGTGTAAAGTGCATTATAACGAGGAGCTTGGCCGTGGATCTGAGACTGGAGAGGGTAGGCCCCAATCCTCGTGAGCTTTATATACCTGCTTGCCAGGTGCTCACCCAGTCAGATAGAATCGCCGAGCAACACTCGGTGCATTTGACTTCGAATCCACTATTCGTTTGATGCACAGCTACTTCGCACACATTGAACGCGATTGAGGACAACGCCATTTTCTACATATGGGCCCATTACTACCCCTACTGAGCTATACGGTATGATCCACGAGCCTCGGAGAGTGGGGCCATGCAGCACGTATGTCAGACTTAGTCACGTCTCTTCGGGGCCTCATTTTGAGCAAAACATTCGTCACCCAGGTTAGTTGCAGGAGATACCCAACAGCATATTTTCAGGCAGCCAACCACCTAGCCGATGCTGGCGAATATGCTACGTTGACCTCTACCTCTACCCTGCGATGATTTCACGGCAAGCAGACTATAATCCGACAAGTTGAACCATGATCAAGTTTTGACCGAAGAAGCCGCCACTTACGACCCACAACCTTCTGCCCGTTTGATACACGGCTGCTTCATGCGCATCAAACACGAGGATGGAGACAGCCATCTTCCATGTGTAGCCTCATGCTTCCCCCTACTATGCAATGCAGCCGTCCGTGGGTCGGAGAACGTGGTGGATGATTTGAATAACTGAAGCCTAAAGCTGGACACAACAGACTTAACCTCCGCAATAGCATCAACATCGCCTGACAGAGAACATGGTGAAATTAATAGGAGATTGCACGCTTACCTAGCTGTATGCGCCAGTTTGGGGGCGCCGAGCTCGTCAGTTGCTCAACCCGGCGCCTGTCATTAACCGTTGATGTGCATCGTATATAGTAAACCTACCCATGCCAGCTTCTTATAAAACGACGCTAATTCAATGAAGCTACATAGATAAGTCCTCAATATACGAGAAACCTGGACTGGACGCATACACGGTTGTTCATGTGGTCCTAGGAATCACGTGGGCCGCAGGCGCCCTTAATCAATGCGCACTTATATCGTCACTTCTTTACTTCCTATCGCCACATTCCGACTACATATTGAAACGATTTAATGTCCTGTTCGCAGTACTTCCCGTGACTACACGCCAGTCTCCGAAGAGCTAGTGAAGAGGCTTCCACGAAGCACTCCTCGGAAAACTGAAACATTTGGCGTTGATGGCTAATTTCTACTCCGGATAGTTATATTACGATTCAGAGACATGGGCTCATACAATAAAACAAGTATTTTGCATTTCTGATGGACCACACCCATTACCCTCCTTCCAACTTGGCTTGGCCATAGTATAGGCGCAATCAATTGTAACGACAATTGCAGTGACATTTGCCAGCCTTGTCGCACTAAGAGACCAAATCATGTCTATGTATCAGAAATGTTCCACACGGTTGGCAAAATCCATTGGGCATTACGTACATAGCTATTACCACACCATAAATATCCTATATGCGCAATCAGTGTGTGGAAACCAGGTACACTAAGCTGCAGCTCTACATACCGTTACATCCGGCCTTCTTGCAGCAGCTGTCTACACAAATCTCCCATGTGCACCAGGGAATCTGAGCGTCAAGTTCACCCGAGCTAGCAGCTGGGGTAGGGGAGGCAAGGACACAAAATCCGGTTGCGAGAGTGACGAGAGCAAGGGGTACAAAGCGCATTATGATAATGAGCTAAGTCGTGAACAGATTGAAGGGGTCAACCCATATTCCCCGAGGTTAATATAACCATGCTTATTGTTCACTCCTCAGCCTAAGGTGGAATTACCGGGCGGTGCGCGGGACTTCGACCTGCAATGTTCTGTCCGTTCGATGCGCGGCTACTTCTTGTGCATCAAACACGAGGTAGGGAAAGCTATTTTCATGCATGGCCCCCTGCTTTCCCCTACCATGCAACTCAGCCGTCTGGTGGCCGGAGAAGGCGCAATATATATGCACAACTAAAACCTAAGCCGAACGTAAGATAATCCCCGCAGAATAGCATCAAGTTGATCTCCGGCAACAGACTTACGCCGCTTCAGAATTACTTATATATAGCACTTTCTCGGCGCGTCTTTCACAACCAAATGCAGGCCCATGTCGTCACCCCTTACGGTCTACAGCCACATCTCAGCCACACGTCAAATAAGGTTCAATAACCCCTATTCATGGCATTCCCGGCAAACATATACAGGTAAATCTAGATAACTTGTCTACACCTATATTGGGGCGCTAGCTTAAAATTCCGAGGTCGCCTACTCACAGGCGGGGGTCCATGCATTCCTCACCCCGGGTTAGCAACACCGGATGCTGTTGTAGACTAGTAGAGGTGTCAGCTAGGTTGATCAATGTAGCATAATTTCTCCCCTGCAATTCAAACTTTGATTCAGTAATACATATAGCGTTTCGAGGTGTATCATGTTCCAAGCCCTGCTGCAAAAACGAACCCGAATGCACAAGGCAAGTCGACACGTACACGTACATTATTCAGCCCGTAAACAATAACATCAGCCTACATTACAGCCGATCGCTTCACATCTCTTCACGTTCTCGTTCTGGGCAAAATACTCATCGTCTTCATCCACGGGCTCATCCCCGTAGTAGATCACCATCCCTTTGTCCGTCGTATGTCTGGCAAAGACACATATGACATCCTTCTCGTCGAAATCTTCCCCGCAGCACGCGAATCCACCCCATAACTCGTCCTCTTCATCTTGCGCAACACCCTCGGTGTCGGAATGCGGAATTTGGCACTCTTCCGGGCCATTGCGGGACTCCAAATAAGTTTCGTGGCATCGCACGCAGTGTAGCTCTGGCTCGAGGCATGCCAGCTCCTTGGAGAGGAGCGACTTGAGCGATTTAATCTCCTGGCTAGAAGCGTAATCCAGGTGATCCGCGAGGGCCTTCACTATTTTAGCCTTGTCGCATCGCTTCAACAGAGAGCGCAGTTGCTTTCTGTCAGCATCGGCGCTAGGTGCGGAGGCGGCTGGTTCAAGCTTTCGCTTTCTGGACGAGTTTCGGGTTTGTGCAAGTTCAGCAAGTGATCTATATGATATAGATTGTAATAAACGTACTTGCCGCGAGGATACATGGCGCATTCAAGTGTCAAATGTATTAGAATAGTCCCGACTTTGAACACTGGTCTTTGGTCGTCGCTGGAGAGACAAAAGTCCTGGGTGGCGGAACTGGTTGACTCCAGATCAGATGACGCATCCCTTCACCAGCGATCCAATCCTTTTGGAGGCGACCATAATCCAATTGGGAGGCTAGACACTGAGATTAATCTGATTAACGCTCAAGCTAGCTCTTACCTTTTTCGTTTCCTTTGCGGCGGCAACGAGTGGTCAAGCCCGGCTCTCGCGGTAAACACCTGTATGTTATGTTGTACAAGATAGACGACGCATAGATACCTCCAACTATGTAACTCGTTCTTGCCGCCCTGCCCTGCGTCGTCTAATCTTCTTGCTGAGGGCGAGACATTCAGCCTTGGCTTCGCCTCAGACGTATTTCCACAAAATACTACGAACCACTCGTTTGTTTAACCGAGGTGCATGTCATAGATTACTTGCTGGAATCCTAAAGCAATGTCTGAAACCAACTTGTCCTTCGGCCTAACTACAGAGACGGCCCTTCTTAACCGCAACAGCGGGTTTGAGATGTCATTTTATGTTATTTCAGAACCCAAGTACCAAATGGCACCTCACGCAGCACATAGGCAAATATCAGAAAGTCGAGGTGCACTCTTTATTCCTAGAATTTGTGGTAATTGGCGAGGCCGCACGACAGGCAAGGAGCTGAGCCGAAGTTACTGGGCACTCGGTGTATAGTGACTTGTGCAAAGCCCCTGATAGCTTCGGCAGCCAAGGGCAGCCGAACCTTCATTAGTTTAGTTTACTAGGGCTCGTCATCTTTACATCCTTGATAATGAATGTCCGCTCGCAACAAACATTCGACTGAATAACATCAGCAGCCATGTTTACCTTAGGTGCCTGAACCAGTCCTCGTGTTCCTTTTCTGCGGCTTAAACAATGCAAGCAATATATGTCATTCAAATTACAGCTTCTAGTTTATCTGCTATTTCAACCGCCTAGTTGGCGCCTTAAAGCTCGCACAGGTTGCTTCAACGATAAAGGCCAAGTTACTTTCTACAATATACATCACCATACGGTATCCAAGTAGGTAGATACAAGTCGCGTTGATCTGTAGCCAGCGGTGGTTGTGGAAGATTGTGGTCCGTCGTGTTTGTCACGTTGGGTGACTTGGTTGTTGTTTGTTTGTGCACGGATCCTTCTGTGGACACCAAGGCGGCTTAGGCTTATCCTACTTGATCCTGACCCTGGCACATTTGACATCTGTCGGAACGGTTGATAGGTTGATGTCGCGGGAAACAAGCTTGCTCTCGACCTCGGCATGCTCTTGTACTCCCCCTAGACAAAATGTTCATTGTAATCCCCTTGGCTCTCATCCCACTCTTTATGATGACCCAAACCACACTCGCCCAACAGGGCCCCACCGAATGCCATGATCCAGTGATGACGCGGTACGGCCATTTTCATACCGACAATTTGAAGAATCTAATTATATTTCTGTTCGACTCGTAGCTGGATGCTCAACTCTGAGGGCCAAAACCCGTGTATGGTTGTGCAGGACGTGATGCAAGTGTGCAATCCCTCTTTTAACCTCAACTGGTTGACTAGCTCGTATTCGTGCGACAACGAGCCTGGATCCATCACTGCCGCGTGCTGTTGCGGGAGTCCGACTTTTGCTTTGCTCAGTGCTTGCTGGTACGTGTGCTCTGACCGAGGAAACGATATCATTGCGCTGAGTTAAGATGAAAAAGGTCATGCCAATACAATTACACCATGGATGTCGTCACGACCACCTTTACCTCGTTCGTGAAGGACTGCGCTTCAATACCATCCCCTCTCAACTCGTATGTCGTCTCTTTAGGGCAACACGCTCGTTCTGAATCTTCAACAACTAGCTATGATCCAATCATTTCCGCCCAGGTTGCCAAAATTGACATCCCTCTCTGGGCGAAAATCGAGCCTCCTGCAGGAAAATGGGACCTCGAAGGTAGCTGCCCAGTCCTGTACCCTTCTCATGAACTCATTTAGCTACAGGTGCCTGGAGGAACGTGACCCCTGTTGAAACCACCATCCCTCCTGTTCCAACGGCGTATCCTGTCCCCTCATCCAACATGCTTACCGCGGGCGCTATTATTGGGATCATTGTAGGGTCGGTATTTGGTACCGCTCTTATGTTCATCCTCGCTGCGGTGGTACTGTGGAAGTGCTTGGGCTTGGGGCGTTATCGCCAAAAGCCCGCCGACGACATCCGCGTTGGGCAGGGCATGGGCTATCTCGATGGGGAATACGTTTACGTCCAACCCGTTAATCCTGCGCACGGCCCTGCAGGGAATCTGGGCGTAGGCGTTGGGAGGAGATTCACATCACGCCGAGGTTCGTTACTATGTAGCTTAACTTTTGCTTCGATTAAAACCTTCCTATCTAGATCCCCGTGGTCTGAGACCTCGAGCAGACGTCGACCTTGACGCGTCCGACATTTCAGGCAGTCGACATCCCTCTGACTATGAAGACGACACCTCGCGTCCTTTGCGCCACTACACTCGTTCACCATCATATCTCGGCGATTCCAACAGCCTCGCTTTCGTTGAACCCCCAAGCCCTTTTTCTCCCGCGCGTCACGCGAGTATGGATGGAAGATACCGAGGCTACCACCCAGGAACTAGTCCTCGATCTGTTCATCGTCCCAGCCTTGACGATAGGCGCGAAGAATCGTACCGTCACGATGACTATTATCGCCCAAGCCGGGAATATGAGTACCGGGCGAGCGGGGACCGACGGAGGGAGTACGACGAGCGAGAGCGCCAAGAAAACTACAACCGATCCCTTGCTCGGCTGAGTCAACACCGACCCAGCGGAGACCGGTTCAGCGGTCGGGGAAGCGCAGACCGGTACCGATCCAGCCGAGACAGGCCAATCTCCGGCCAGGTCAGCAATCGTCGCCCGGTGTCTGGCCAGTTCAGCTACCACCGGACGAGTGCCGAACGCAAGCGGGATCATCGCGTAAGTGCACGGTCCGGACTTCGGCCCGCGTCGTTTGAGTCGGTACGGAGGAGTGTAGACAGGGAAGTCGGGAGGTTCGTGAGGGCTGACGACCGAAGGCCAAGCTTGGATGGAGCGAGGTTCGGTCGGGATGGCAGGTTCAGTCGGGATGGTGGGAGGAGCGCGAGGCAGAGTAGGGACGAGGGGCGGTATCGCAAGGCGAGCTTGAGTGAGGGCGAGGAAGATCTGGCGGACCTAGGCAGGGAGGCCGACGAGAGTATAGAGGGCGGTCCCCGTACGACTAGCTCGGACCATGGTCAGCGCCGCGAGCACCTACGCAGACGGTCTCAGAGCGTGCGTACCTCTTACGACCCGGGGCATGATCTAGGTCTCGGTCTTGAAACGCGCGAAAACGATCTTGCACATCCTAGCGCGAACTTGCCAGCCCAACCTCCAGCGGGCTCGGCGCCTACTACCCACAAGGACACTACCTCCAACTCTGCGACTGGTCCTGTCGCTGGTCCTTCCAAAGTTCGAACTCTACGTGTAGCGAATGGCGCTCCCGAATTGGACCCACTCAACCTGGGCGAAGTATCGCGCTCTACCTCGGTGCTGAGAGAACCTGGATTATTAGCCCGTGCTCGGACATTGTTGCTCACCTCGACTCCCAAATCTTCACGCCCATCCTCCTCTGCGTCGAGTAGCCACCCTCCGAGTAGTCAACCCTCGGGTTCCCAGGGTGCAGCTCCACCCTCAGCCTGGCAGCGCCTTCGGCAGATCCCCGCGGCACTTTCGTCACCCGGACTACCGCGGTCGTCAGGAGGGTCCGAATCGGACAGGACTTCTGCATACCATACGGCTCAAGGGCACAGTACGCCACTTGGAACTGGTATGAGTGGGACTGGGACGCCCGTGACCGAGTTTGGAAACAGGACGATCCGGGCGGGGAGTGCGCTAGGCCAGGTGCAATTAGGGGGGAGTCGGGAGAGCTACCACCAGGAGACGGATGCTGGTGTGCAATTGGTCGTCGAACACGGTGCAGTTGCTAGTTCGGAGGAAGGTCACTCCGAGCCTCCTGCATATGCTGCTCGCCGCGAGTCCGCGGGATCTCAGCCGGCCGTTCAGCCCCAAGCGCAACCGAATACTTCGTCTCATGGTCATTCGGAGCTTGTGTCCCATGTGGAGTTCCCCGAGAGTTCTCGAGCCCGCCGTGCGAACCGAGTTAGCACCCTCACACGCGATACGGACTGGGATAGCACCGTCAGCAGCGGAGTACTTCAGACTTGGACTCCGGCACGACGTTCCACTGGATTCGTCGGAACAGGCAGAGTTTTGGGCGAAGCACATGCTCAGATTCCTGTTGTGAACGAGACCGCTACCGAACAGGAGCCACGAACGAGCGGTGCGACGAGCCGAGAAGATGCGCTGAGCGGATCTATTGTGAACGCATCTTCTACCGCAGTTTCAACCTTTTTTGAGCCTGAAGAGAACAAGCCTGAGCCTGTAGCTCCGGACGTGCTTAGCAGTGAAGGGAGCCGTGAGACACAACATCCCCGGTCGAGGAGGTAATGGACATTTGGGATCTTATGCGGGATTTATTTGTTCGTTTTCAGTTTTGGGTAGTCTCGTAATTCTTCTCTCGTTTTTGCCTTGTGTACACACTATCGTCATTCGTTTCGAACTCGCTGTCGTTGCTCACAGCATACCCTCTGTATATACCTAGAAACAAAATTTCACCACACGTACGAAGGTCAACCGTATATGCGCAACGTTAATAACTATAATGTGCAGATCCCCCAACATTCCCCCGCAACCACCATGAGGCTTTCTTGGGCCGATGAACTGCCTATGATAGGCATAGTCGTAACCTGCCCTCCTTTATGTCTTGATGCGTCCAAAGCTTGACCATGTCGAATCTCGTCATGATGCGTACATGGGCGTCTGATATGGGCCCCTCGACGTCGCGTCGAGAAAAAAGGATCCATATTGCAACAAGCTGATGCGGAGCCGCGGGAACATCCGTAGCCGCCTCCCTATCGCACGCTGTGACTGTTACAGAGGTCTAGGGTTGCGTAGACGCGATGAAGATAGGAGCACTCTTGAAGAAAATTGCGGTGGAACCTGGGTTGACCGGCATTGATTGGCGCTGTCTGACTCGAGTTGAATCCAAGAGCGCATTCCAAGTCTAAACAGTTCATCCGTCGAACATTATCCGGCGCACCGGGCTGAACATTCGGGCATTTACACCGTCGAACTCTTGGACAAACCCGAATCACCAAGCCTCTAATTTCATCCATCAAACGCCTGGCCATTACCCCTCCACCTCGTTGAAATTAAGTTCGCATTTGGGACTCCAATACACAGCATGGCGCGCAAAACTCCAAGAGCGCCCACACCCATACCAGTAGCCGGTGGCTCGGCAATAGCCCACCGAATCCAAACCGACCGTGCATTTCAAACGATCGTGATGCACGTTGTTTTCCATCAACTGATCCGCTTGGCTCTCGGGTGTAAGGTGACGCCGATGAGTTGCTCAGGCACCCGAGGATCAAGTGGGTTATTTGGTTGAATGTTTTTTTCGCTGCCTGGCGCTTGGGCGGGGTGTGAATCGAGTCGAAGTCGGCCGTGGGTATGGTGTATGCGACATAGTTTGTCCGTCTCTAGATTTAGTGTGGTTGCTGACGCGCTCGCTGTGACATCGATGCCCGAGAGTCATTAGAGTTCAGGTTGCGAATGCGGGGACATATTTGTGTGACCATAACCCTTCTGTTATCGCTTTCCAGAACGTTCGTAGGCCTTGCCTTGTTGCAACATGGCAGAGAGACCCTCAGCTTTAGCGCTGATACATGTGGAGCGAGAACACGCAAAAGGTTTCTCCGAAATCCGCTTACTCGATTTTTTTGACACGAGGACGGGGAGGTTGCTGCACTTGGAGATTCTCTCCGAGGAGAAGCGTCAACTCAGTAAACTCAATCTTGTTGGAAGTCTGCAGACTTTAGAGAGCGTGACACAAGTCGGGAGAAATAGGATTTAGCACCTCGTCGGGGTTTGTTTATGCGTGTCACGGTCACGTGGGTGTATGCGCAACCCCCCTTTCAAGCGACGTTTTCCGACATGCCCTGTTCGTGTGTAGCCCTTCGTTACGAATTTCTAGAAACTCGTGTTGCTCCAAGCCAGGCGATTATTTATTTGACTTTAGCTCTGGAACCGGTAAAGCTCGAACACGCAAAAGTGCCTCTGAAACTCGAGGCTGCTGTAACTTGCGTGACACGAGAACGGATCGGACCCGGATAGGTTACTTCTCAACGTGGCGATTCTTCGCGAGAAGCGTGTCATTGATAAACTCTATCTCACCAGAATCCAGGAGACTTTACAAAAGTGACAGGAGAAGGGAAGCTGGATGACGACAGAGCGGATGCCTGGATCAAAGGCACCGGATATATGGCGGGAAGGAATCACGTGACGCATGTTTTTGTGTCGTATAAGGTGGCTGAACTCCTTTACTTGTACTTTCTTATACGAGCTCTAAATGGATCTTGGCTTGGGTGGCGGGGCTTGTTTGGGAGCGACACGGTCACGTGGTAGTGTACAGAGTATTTCTGGTTTTCAAGACTAAGCGAATGAAATCAATGTCACAACTTCACTAAATTACGGTGGAACCTGCGTTGAGGAATATTGCCGGTAGGTGGCGTTGAATTGCGGAAAACCCAGCTCCGAGCCTGATTAACACAGTTTACCTGTCAAATAATCCTCAAGAGGGGATTACTCAAGCAGGTCCCTCTGTATGAACTTTTCTGCGCGCACTCCCGTTGTTTCTCGTTATCTTCTCTGCTTCTTATGCGTGACTTGTAGTGCCCAGTTTGCCCTCGTGTTCACGTAGCACCTCATAAATGCATTAAAAAAAACCACCACGGCAACCGTTTCATACAAGTGTAGTTTCTGTCATATCTATCCTTTTCTATCGCATACGTCAACGCCACTCGCAACCTTGTAAATAATACTTACACAATTAGTAACACGATCGAGCGCCGCTATTCATTCGATTTGAGGGTGAAGGTATGTTATCTCGGTGTTACTTCCTAGCTTGTAGAAAGGAGGACTCGAGGTCCGAATAAGAAACACGTTGAAGCCTTCAGTTGATCGGAGGGCGTCAAATGAGAGCGTCTGGCGTCTTTTTTTTAAGTTTGTCGTGTGTGAGAGGGGCTCAGTGTTTACGGATTGAATTATGTGTTCTCACGAGGAACTGTAAAGATAGGAAGGAGATACAATGAGCGCTCGGGAGTTTTACCAATTTTGTCTTATATTGCAGTCGTGGGAGTCGAGGTCGCAGCTGTGGAGCCAGAGCCAAAACTGGGGGCAGCCGGTAATGGGGAGGATGAAGACGCGGGCGGAAGGGGTGTATGCGCTGTAACTGTCCTACATGGCCTCTGGTTAGGACCCCCAATAGTTCTAGGTGAGGCTTCATCCCCCGATTGAATTGTGGTCCGGACATGAAGCAGGCCATTCTCGACCTCTGATTGCCCGAAACCGCTGTTTCATGGGCGGACCAGGGATGAAGCCTGAATCATAGTAATTGGGGGGTCCTGGTTACATGGACAGAAGAAATGCGGATTTACGGAAAAGAAGAAATTGGCCAAGGGCGGGTACTCGAGTTGAAGCCGAGTACATATCGGTGGCGATAGGAGAAGGCCAATATTATGTCGGTTGCCGTGCATCATAAACGTGTACGGAACCCAACAGGAAATGGTTAATCGCATTCATTTCTGCACGGGTATTATATTATAAAACAGCGTGCCACCCCTTCAAGGTGCCCTAACTCGTTGACACCTCGACTCCTGGGGCGTATCCCTACGACAGCGAAGACCTCGCCGGAACCGAACTGGTCATTTTTCCTGCCGGGCTCGTGCCGAGACTGTAGATGTCATGCTTAAACGCCTATGCTCTCGGGGCGGTTAGGATCTATGCTAATGGAGCTTCAGCCCTGTGGCGACTTTCAAGCAAGCGTTCAGGCCAAGGAGACTTGGTTGGAAGCGAACAATGGCGGCACGTTGGATCAGGCCGTCAATGAAAGGTCAGTCATGTCAATCTTAATCAATCAATTCGCTTCAGCGGAGATGCCTGGATGGTCATCGTCGAACTGGATGCACCGTTTGCAAAGATCCAGGCTGAAATGGCGTCAGCCGGGATTTAGCGGAAATATATGCGCCATAAGTGGGTCCATCTCAGTGGAGCGGGCCGGAAATTGGAGTCATCTCTCCACCTAGGGTCTTCAGACCAGACTATCTTTCAACGCAGTAGGAGCCCTTGCTTGGCGGAGTTTGGCGCTCAAGACCCTGTGGAATTACATTATCATGGGGTTCTTCAACACGCGCTCGAGGCCGATTGATGGTCACGGTCACGGACTAGGACACGAATGGAGGGTCGCTTCTCAGAGCCGCGTCTGGGTATGCGAGCTCCGTGCGTCCAATTGTGCCATTCGCGGATACTCGGACTGCGCCCTGGCTCCGAGTTGTGTGGGCGCGCCTATCGCTGGCAAACTGGACGTAGATGGCGTAATCCCTTGCGCCAAGATATACAAAGCGGCCGTCTATGCTTGCACGCCCTGGGGCTGCCCACTCGAGCGTCCCCCGCGACGACAATGCTCGGCCCGGCTCTCGCCCTGCTCCTTGCGGCGACTGTGCGTGCGGCGCGCCAACAGCCCACCGAGTGCGCCGACGACACCATGACCTTGTGCGTCCTATATTGCTTGTACTGTCCTGCGCTGAGTCTGTCTGTAGATGGATGCGGAACAGTGCGGGCAAGACGCCGTGCGCGCTCGTCCAGGATGTCTTGCGCGTGTGCGACGCGAGTTTCGAGATTGGCTTTCTCCCCCGGAATTATTCGTGCGACAATGATCCCAAGTCTGCTCTTGCCCCGTGCTGCTGTGGGAGCCCGACGTTTGCGCTCATGAGTGCGTGCTGGTGCGTAGTGCGACTAGTCATCTGGATCTGCGTCGCTTATTCGGGAACAGGTCCTGCCAGTACAACATTACCTTTGATCTCGTCACGACCACGTTTACCAGCTTTGAAAAGGCCTGTCCGCCTGATCCTATCACCAGGTGCGTGGCTACTTTTGTTCGTCGGCAAGTGGCTAACCCGTCGGTCTAGCTACAACCCGAGTGTACAAGGTGCCATCGACGCGCTCGACTTGCCTGCCTGGTCCAGGGTAGAACCTCTTGCTGGGAAATGGGACATGAGTTGTACGTGCTCTGCTAACCAAAACTTCACGTATTGACAACACGCGCCAGGTGCCTGGAAAAACGCAACGCCCTTTCCAACCGCCGCACCGCCCGTCCCGACCGGGTACCCAATCACCGTCACCACAGGCATCTCCAAGGCTGCTCTCGCCGGTAAGCCCGTCTCGCTTCCTCGTGG
>WSTG01000284.1:0-22194 GCA_019616325.1 Ceratobasidium sp. 394 | reverse complement strand
ATTCCAAGCCTTGCAAGGACACACAGCTCAGTGTTTTAATTGGACCAGCTGTGTGTGTTTGCCATTTGCTCCCTTTGAAGCAAGGGCTGCTGCTCTGTGGGTGGCAAAATGTCATTGTATGCACCTTCTGCCCCTTATACACTGTGGACCCGAGGCCTGCGGATAGTCCGCACCCTGCCTACGGATCCCTTGAAAGCCGCACATCAGGTGCGGCTTTCCGTGCACGTCTCCAACTGCGGTTTTCGGTATCCGCACCCTCTGCGTGCGGATTTCTTTTCTGGCTGCGGTTTTTCCTTCCGAGGTGCGGTTTTCCCGTACGCCCCGGACCTGCGGTTTTTGGTAACCGCACCGTCTATATGCGGAATTTTTGTCGGGCTGCGGTTTTCCCGCGCACGCTGGACCTGCGGTTTTTGGTATCCACACGTAGAACGTGCGGACATTTTTCCTGCATCGGTTTTTCCGCCCGAGGTGCGGTTTTCCCGTACATGCCCTACCTGCGGTTTCGACCAACTGCGGGTGCAATTTTTTTCATGTTTGGGTTTCTCGCGCGCGCCGTATCTGCGGATTTTGAGATCTGCACTCCGGGTGCGGGACCGACTTCCAAATCTTGAGGTTTCCCTGCCATGCGGTTTTTCCGCACTCACTATATGCGGCTTCTTTTTGTATCTCGTGGTATTTCTTGACTTCCTCAGCATATTTGGAGCAATTCTCGTCCGGGAACTGGTCGGAACTCGGAGGGACAGGGGGTCAAGCAAGGGATGGTGAGTGAAATGGAAATTGATCGAGTCTTGGTTAGCGCAGCGGCGGAGGCAGTTACCGAGGGTGGAACAGCGCTTGGAAGCGTTAGGCGTTAATTTGAACTATTTATCCCAAAAGGATGCTCTATAAATGCCCAAACGGTGAGGACTCACCGCAACCGGATTTGCTCAGTTGCTGATTGACAATGTGCTGTGTAATGAGGTCTCTATTCTGTCTCCCAGTAGTACTTTTTTCGCTTAGTTTACACAGACACTTAGAGCCTTTTATCTAGCTATAATAGTAGCTAGTTAGCAGGGACGAGTAAATGCGAGTAGATGAGACGGTACAGAAATTGTCCAAGTGCTAAGCGCCGAAATCACGCTTAGCTAAGCAGGAGCATTTCGCGCCTTCAAGCTCACTTTCTAACCTGCTCCCGACCACCACAGTCGAGGTTTGACCATCCTGTATGTCCTAACCCTAGACCCCGCTTGATGCCACTTCCAGCTAAGTCCGTGCTTGTCCAACGCTTGAGATATAGCTAACACCTAACATTCTCGCCTTCTATCCTGCCCGCCATCTCTCAGTTGACGCGACTTGCGATGCGTTATTAGGTACGTGTCTATTCCTATGGGTTTATTGACTACACTAATACCTGCTTCCCACCAACAATACCCATTGGCACTGCAGTCACCGCTGCCAACAGAACGCCACAGACCGTACCAAGACCTTACCGCCGCAGCTGGCAGTAGGTATTCCCGTTGTTCCTGTTGATTACCACTGCTAACCAGAGCACTCTTTTGCGCTTTCCTTCGCTCGGTCTCTCACGCCGGTCGCCTACACCTCGTCGTTCAAGTGGCGGGCACATCCTGGTAACCGTCTCGTCCAACAAACCCGACTTTGCCACTCACAGGTTACGTCCGTGCTGTTGTCGACTACGCCCCCGCCCTTCCTCGCACTGATCATCATTGGTTAGCAACGCCTGGCGCGAAATCCAACGCCAAAACCCAGCGCCACGGCACCGATCATGGATCGCTCCGGTAATGGAGGAACACGCGACGCTAAGTCTAAGCTTGAAGGCGGTGAGCACGTCTCGACTATCCTGAGACCCATGACTAACCCTGATCAAGCTGTCATCCGGATGGTTGACAACAGCGCGACCGTCGAGATTGAGCACCCATACGGCGCCATCGAGTGCTGGCTGGTGCTCAGTGTGTCGGAGTCGAACAAGGAAATGCGAAAGTGGGTTGAAAGTTCTGGTACTAACCATATTGTCCGTAGTTCTCATCCAGATAAACTGCATTCAAACTGCGGATTCGGTAGTATTGGTTCAGCATGTATATAGTATATCAATTAAATTGTATTTTTTTCTATTCAAAATCCACATGCATACAGAAGATAATCCGCATACAAACACAGGAATATCCGCACGCGAGGTGCGGAAAGGTCCGCAGAACCGCCTGCGGATTTTGCCAAGAATCCGCAGGCAAATTTTGTGGACTTTTCCACATATATAACCGCACCTGAGCTGCAGGGTTTTCGCAACTCAGGTGCGGTTTCCTACCGTCGGAAAATCCGCACCTCCCGGGTTGACAGTGATATGCAGTTGTTACGCTGTCTGAAACAGCTAATCCATGGGTTCTATGGCATACGAGCTTATTTATACTTTAGTAAAAGCCAATACCTTCTGATTCATGGGTTTTAAAAGAATGTTGAACCCCACACCGACTCATGGTATAGGCTAAATCTCTGTTTTTCTAGCACCATTCCAAGCAACACCCACTAACCCAGAATAAACTGGCTGGTGGGCTGCTCCTCTCACACATGGAAGACACCGTGCAGATATATAATGTTATACAACCAACAGCTACTTAGGCTGCATGGGCATAGAGTACTGGGTAGGTTTTGTGGGGGCAAATCTAGTGGACAAAACTTCTAACAGACACTCACGTTTTTGTATTACCCGTATCTCCACAATCTCTGACCCGTATACTACGCGCCTATATGCGTTCGATAGCTATCCTGTGCGGCTGTCTGGAGATATTCAATTGAAGATTCTAGGTGTTTTATTCGCAGCGCTATGCCCGTTACAGTGTGTGAGTACCACTCTCTGTTAGAGGTTTTGTCCCTGTATATACATGCAGTTGCTACAGATAGTTCATCCCTGCGTCCCCTTGCCCACTCAAAGTGCTATCGTCGGGCTCGCCTATGGCATCGTTATCGGGATCGCCCATTACCTCGTCATGCTCGTCTGTGTCATTCTCGTCATCCCGGTCTGAAGCCGGATCCGCAGTCGTAGAAGAAGCGTCGGACTCGCCGTTTTCATCGTCGCCCTTGAGCCACTGCTGCGTGTACCTCCTGTTGCCAGTCATCGCCAACTTCCGTGCCTTGCCTTCACGCCGGATAGACGCTGGGGTTAACAGCGAGCCGTTCGCTGGGTCATCGGGGTGGTGCGGGATGCCGAGCTCTTGGCGAATTCGGTTGCACGCCCATCGGTTGAGGTTCAGGGGAATTGGCCCCTTGAGTGGATCCGTTAGGAACGACGGGATCCGAAAACCGTGCTCCTTCTCCTGACAGTCGGCGTACCACTTCCAATATTCTGCGTAGTTTGGATCGGGAGTCTGCAGCATATACACCGCATCCCGCTGCTCCCCCTGAACTAACATTGCAGCCGGCCGCCTGCGGGTTTCATTAGAGGTGAATGACAAATGAGAGCGCAAGGAAGTGCTTACTCGTGACCCCAGAGCTTGAGAGACTCTGGCCCCACACTGACGATATTCGACACCCGCACATAGACACATTGGAGGCGCCAGGCGTGCTGGTCCTTCTCAGACCACATGGGGGTATAGCCCAGATATGCCCTGGTCGCGCGTCTCAAGCCACCCGACAACGTACAAACCCAGGCAACCATGTCCAGCCCAAACCTGAAGCTCTCGTCCGTGAGCGCCACGGTGATAGCGGACTCGCTCATCACGAACGCCCAGTGGTTGGCCGTGCGGACGTACTTAGGCGCGGGGCTGCAGCCCTGTGATTCCAAGGGACCTGCCTCCCCAGCCCACTGAACCGTATGGGCCAGGACAGGGCTGTGCTTGTCCACCATAACCGCCGGTTTACGAGGTTTGACGTGGGGGAGCGGATTGAGAGCAGGCTGGCGCGATTGGGACGTATGATTGGCAGTAAGGCTAGGAAAAGGCTGAGGGGGTGCCATCTGTCTGTAATTCCAAGAGTGAATTGGAGTAGAGGGAGGGGGGTGGAGGCGGATGGGTGAATTGGGTGGGGTACATATACTGAGTACCCCCCTTTGTTGTGAGTCAACGGGGTTTTTCAATCATCACCTGCCCTCACGATTATTGACCCGACCCCTGAGTGGCCAGATGCTTGGGTCTCACTGACCTTATCAGGAAAAGTTAGGCAAGTGTAGGACTTACATCTCGCGTTTCGCATTCAATCAGTAAAAGAATTCATTTGTGCACACATATTCTTACTTCGGCAGCTTCAGAGCCAGCAAAATGTGAGAACTCTGGCTAAGACCAGAAGAGAAGGATATGCGCATACCTCCAGACCGGTCTTTGGCAGTAGCTTCACGTATTTACATCTACCTAGGTCTTAAATTGGCAATATAAACTTTGGCTCCGTCGTTCCTCCAGGGAGAGAGGGTTATTATATGCATACCTACTGTACTACGCGTCATAATTGTAACCACGTGGCGGAACTTTGAGTGTCTCTGTGGAAACCAAAATGGCGGAAATTCGGCTAAAATTGACCCTAAATTTCTATTTTGGGTCGATTCCAGGCAATCTGTGCATTTCAGCTTATGCCGATTTTCAGCCAATTTTGTGCCGAAGTGGGCAGCCGAAATTTGTTGAGGGCTCAGGGCCAAAATTTGGCTCGGTTGTGCCCTAAAATTGGATGAGTCTCTCAAGTGCATGAGAAGGGTGAATAAGTCCTAATTGGTGGGGAAAAGCGTAGTATATGCGTTAAAAATAAGGTGGATGCGGGCGAAAAATGAGGTTATATTAGGCTAACAATAGTACAAAGACAATACAATAGAATTCCGTTACAGTATAGTTGCATTGGTCACCGTGTTTAACAACCGCATGCCAAGTAGTTTATAAGCACAGTAGTGAGAGTTGCTTACCTGTTAACACGCCTCGTATCAATCAGGATCGAGGAACTCGTCAACGACATCAACTCTTCCAATGATCGAGCTACGATCAGTGATGTGAGAGCGGGCGAGGTCGAGAGGGCACTGAAGTCGATAGTGACCAAGCGCACAGGGGTGGAATTGGATAAACAAACGCGGGTGGAGGCGTGTGAGGGCGAGTGCAGGCACGGGCGAAAGTGCAGTTGGCAGCAGCATGGACGGAACGGTGAGCAACGGATTGAACGGGCTGACTTACCCGGGACATGTCCGCCGCTTGGAGAGCGAGGTGGGGGCAACTAGCGAGGGACAACAAGCGAGGAGCGGTTAGCGGGGCTGCCGATGTTGGGAGGCTTACCTTGGTGCGGGCAACGCCAAAGGACTTCGTGGCGGGCGACACTGTCAACCCGGGAGGTGCGGATTTTCCGACGGTAGGAAACCGCACCGACCTAGGAAGGAGAACCGCACCTGCGCTGCGGAAACCCCGCAGCTCAGGTGCGGTTATATATGCGGAAAAATCCGCAAAATTTGCCTGCGGATTCTTGGCAAAATCCGCAGGCGGTTCTGCGGACTTTTCCGCACCTTGTGTGTGGACAGTCCCCCGCTCGCATACGGATTTCCCCACGTTTGTATGCGGATTTCCCCTCATCTGAGTGCGGTTTTTGAATAGAAACTAATACAGTTTAATTGATATACTATATACACGCTGAATCAATGCTACCAAATCCGCAGTTTGTGTGCGGTTTATCTGGATGAGAACCACGGACAATCTGTAAGTTCAATGGCCAATCCGAGCAACGAATTGGTACTTACTAAAGACCGGATTACTTGCCCACCTTTTCCTCCTTGCTGCACTTGGTCCTACGCTCACGGTTAGTACCAAAAGGTTCAACCCGTTTTGGCACTTACCTGTTCAAGCCCGACGAATTAATATAACCGAGACCTCGAGGCCGTTGCTCGCGCCAGTCTTGGGCGAGGGGTGGCACAACCTGATGGTCGGCTCGGTTGCCAGCAAGGTCGGGAGACGCAAGTGTGGCCGGATCCCGACCGCGAGCACGACTCCGATGGAGCGTGCTGGAAGGGATGGTGAGTGCGAAGAAAAATCGACACACGGCGCCGGGCACTGCCACAATGCGGATGTGGTGAAATGCAACCCGTCGCGTCGTCGCATGGGCTACACGACCGGCGCGCTGGCTGTTCATGAGCCTCAGTACTCGCCGTGAACTCTCCGCAGGCTATGGTCCACGGCTGCCCACTTACTTCTTTAGTCACCGTCTTCTATTGCTTGGTCGGGCTGGGACTACCCGAGAATAGCTAGTGCGTTACATTTCTAAGCATGCAAGGTTAGTCGCGAGTCCAAGCGATGGTAATTACTTATCTTTTGTGCACATTGAGGTGTGGTGGCCACATTGTGGTTCATAGAGTGAAATGAAGCAGGGGCAGGCGAGGGAGGCGGCAAAAGGGAAGAACTAGAACTAGAAGTACCATCATTGGTCTGTTCCATCGTTGCCGGAGCCACCCGTGATTGGTACCGTGGCGCTGGGTTCGGCGTTGGTTTTCACGCCAGGCACTGCTAACAAAGATGCTAGCACATGTCAAAAATACTTAGTAGGTTTGTGGAAATGAAACTTGCCCAATAACGCGTCGCTAGTCGTGTCGGATGAGAGGTGGCGGGTCGGATGGAAGGTGCGAACATCACATGTTAGCCACACCCCAAGCATTGGGCCCAAACCTTACCTGGATACAACGGGGAGCGGGGTCCAGGGTTAGGGCATGCGGGACAGCAATACAACCGATTGTGGTGGTTGGGAGCAGGTTAGAAAGTAGGCCGAAGGCGGAAAATGGCCCATGCTTAGCTAAGCGTGATCTCGGCGCTTAGCACTTGAACAATTTTTGTGTCGTCTCATCCCCTCACATTTACTCACTCTACAACTTATCTACTATTATGGCCAAGCGAAATGGGCTGTGTATGTGTAAATGCAGTGAAAAACTCACTGATGAGACACAGGGGAGGCACCTAATAATACAGCACGTCACCAATAGGTGACCAAGCAAGGCTGACTTGCGGTGAGTCTCCCGCTGTTTGTGCGAGTATTACCATGCGCTAAATACATTATAGTAATGCTGCCAAACTTTTTTCTAGCCCCAGCAATTGTTTCTGTCGTCACGCTAGCCAGGATTCAATCAATTCCCATTGCTCCCGCCATCCCTGGCCCGACCCTCCTCCCCTCCGATTCCCGAGCATTTCCCAGACAGCAATTGTTCTAAAACCGCCGAGGAGTATAATTAGCACGTGGAAGTAGTATCCGACATGAACCCGGACCTAGCTGCAATTTCGGCCTGAGTCGTTTGCGCAGGACCTCCGGTTGAAGTGCAAGACCGTCGAGAAGAGTCAACGCTAGACGACATCAATGAAACCGGTACTTTCCGCTCATGTCGCTCTCAATATTGGCAACCATCCGCTGTGTGTTTCGACACATGTTTGACCGTAAGGAATGGTGGATGATCGTTGGTCGCGCCGGGCTTGTAAATACCTAGAACTTGTATAAAAACGTTGTTCACATCTATCTATTACACAGAAAACCCGCCGGGTACCAGATAAAGCCACACGGCGGGGAACGGCAAGTGTGGAACTGAGTCCGCACTCTGGGTGCGGATCTCAAAAAAACCGCAGGCATAGTGTACACGGGAAAACCGACGCCAGAAAAAAAAAACCGCATGTAAGGAGTGCGGATCCTAAAAACCGCAGGCCCGACGTGCGCGGGAAAACCGCACCTAGGGCGGAAAAACCGCAGCTAGACAAAAAGTCCGCATATAGGCGGTGCGGATACCAAAAACCGCAGGTCCGCGGCGCGCGGGAAAACCGCACCTCGGGCGGAAAAACCGCGGCCAGAAAAAAGATCCGCACCCTCCGTGTGCGGATATCGAAAACCGCAGTTGGCGGTGTGCACAGAAATCCGCACCTGGCGTGCGGCTTTCAAAGAATCCGCAGGCAGGATGCGGATTAACCGCAGGCCTCGGGTCCACAGTGCGAGTTAGAGAGAAGTGGAGCGATCATATGCGGAAAAAGCGCCGAGTGGCAACCAGGCACCGGCAATTCATGACGCAAACTGACAATTCTGGCGTCAGTGCCTGGTCACACCACTCGGCGCTTTGTTCACATATGGTCGCTCGCTCCACTTCGCTTCAACTCACCCGCCACAAGGCCACGACGCCCTTTGGCGTCACTCACACACGCGGGTAAGCCCGCGCCCAACGCCGGTACCCACGTTGCTCACCGCTCCTGCCCCTTCCCATGCTGGTCGTCGGGCCTTGTCCTAGGTAAGCTGCGTTGTCAAACGACGTCGACCACGCTGCTCGCCATTCGTCTCGCCCTCGCCCTCGCCCTCGCCCTCGCCCTCGCCCTCGCCCTCGCCCTCGCCCTCGCCCTCGTCCTCACCATGGATGTCGCGCTCCCTGGTACACACCGTGTCATTCATCCGGCACACTCGCCATCTCTCGCCCATCGTCGCCGCTCGTTCGCCGGCGCCGGTTCCGACTCTTGCGCGGTCGGTCACTCTCTCGCTTACGCACAACAAGGCATCATCCTTTGGCATCGCCAACACGCGGGGGTACCCCTGCTGCTGACCCCTCCTCGTCTGTCCAGCGCGGTCGCCCGCGCCTCGCTATGTAAGGGGGCGTGTCCTAGGTAAGCTTCTATTCAACCGCGTCCACTCCACCACCTACCGTCCGTTTTGCTCCTCGCGCTTGGTCACACACGCTCACGCTGATTGTAGGTCTTCCGTCTCGCTTGCTATCCAATAGCGCGCATCAACACTCACCCCACCAAGTCAGTATCGTCCCCCACGCTGCTAATAACGGACTAACCGCCCGTGTTACAGGCGGCCCATCCTGTTCACCACCTAAGAGTGCACCCATGCGCATACCAAGCGGTGTGATATTCCACTCACTTTGAACCGCTCGATCACCAGACCTGGCATATCCATAGTTCCGGTAGGTTGTCCGTCTGTCAACCGAGCTTTCATCAACAAAGACAAGCTGTTTCCGGTTTGTATGAAGCAGCAATACTCTGCCGGTAATCCAACCGAGCAAACTCATGGCGTTCCATTGCTTGTCGATCAGCCTTACATGGTTCTGTTCAGTATGTTCCTGGCCAGTCTAGAGGGATGCTCACTTTTTTCCTAGTAAAAGCAGACCTATTCAATGTGCGCCAAACCGTAGATATTCAAATATCGATCCCATAGGTCATATACAAGTCGGCTTGCATCTCATCAAGGTACATGTCGTTGTGACCGGCCACTCGACTAAGTATGTACTGCCCCGGATGCCGGTGAATAGACATGTTTCAAAAAACATGCTTGAACTTACATCTACGTGATGGTTACCCAAGACTGGTGGCCGTTCCGATCGTGGAGCATTCCGATTACCATTGATTGTGCCGGTCTCCTAAAAGAATTTGTTGATACCTCGAACTTTTCGGTCGTTCGACCCTGCCGCCATCGCAACATAGTTTGTCGAATGTCCGAGACCATTCAGACAAACCACAGCCCATCGTAGATCGTCGTTGATGCGACGAACAGGCATGGTAGGCTACAAGCAGAGGGGTAGAGTTGCGGAAAGTACGGAGGAATATGGCCTGTTTTTATACACGGATGAAATGAGTTTATCCCTGAGAAAAGCAAGGATCTAAGAGACCAAGTGAACGTAAATAAATGGTCGTACCGCTGTCGACATATGCCAATCTTTGAGTTAGTGCACCTGCTGGCACCGTAAATGTACTCTGAAAAGCGCCAGAAATCAGCCAACACACCAACAACGACTATTCCTCCCGCAAAAAGGACTCTAGCAGCATGATATTTTGCACAAAGCTTTCCAGACGCCTTAGCTACACGTTCGCACTTACAGAATCTTAGTACGTGTCGTGCTTGTCGCGCATTTTTGCATACAGTCGACTAACTTGTTTTGGGGTCAAAGCTAACGCTATTAATTGGCTATGTACATGGCCGTGTGCGCGCGAATTAGGCACATCCAGTGATACACTTAGATTTCCATTATATTCTCTCTGTGTTGCGCAATGACCCAAAATGTGTAATTTACGATTTGAGCCCTGAAAAAAGTTTGATCGGCCCCGATTTCTGCAAAGAGCAATAATACTGTACCGCAGGCTCAGTCTGTCGGAGTGAATTATCATGACCAATATAATAAAACATCATAGACACAATTCTAATCGTAAAACGGCACCAACAAAACATAGATAGATACACGTATTTCATTCTAATCGTGTAAGCTGCATTAATAGCCCCTAGATGCAAACATTATCTAGTAAACTCGGCAAATGAATAGCCGAAGTTCTCCTTTTCAGAGCAACGGTACATTAACAATCAACACTGACGAGAAGGATATGCAAAATCGTACTACGAGATTCTTTCCACGTCTGGATGCTACCCTTGTCGTGGCCTGCATGGCAGTACAGGCCGCAATGGAATGGAGGCGATTTCAACGACGTAAGTATGGTGTGGCGACCGAATGCTTCCCTGGTAATGTCTTCTCAAATTGAAGCGATGAATGTTTGTAACCGGATACCTTACGGGACCGACTTGCTCGACATGGGGACATGGGTGGTTTCATACTGTCATCACTCGATGCTATAGAAAAAGAAATGCGTGTTAGCATCAGCTAGGTAAGGATTGAAGGGCTGCGCAATGATTCTGTTCTAGCGCTGTGTCAGTACCAGTATGAATGTAGAATCTTCATGTAGCCTACGCAATGTTAATGTCATTATGCGATGTTTAAACCGGTATCTTACCGTGTATCGGACGAGAAGCATCTGCATCCGCCACGCAATGATACATGTAGCCCAACAGAATGAGTCGTAATTACTGTCACGTCGACGTTAGGATATAAGATCTATCATTCTGTCGATCATTGAACAAATAAGCGGCTCCACCCGAGGGTTCTGCCTGAAGCAATGCTGCTTTTTGAACCATCGGAGAGAGGTCAGTGCATAAGAAAGGAGAAGGGCCAGGGTGAAGGTAATGCTGGACCGAGCCCAAGGAATCTGGCATGGGTAGCGGAGAGCGTGAGCATAAGTTGAGAATTGCGGGCTTATGTCAATTGTTGAAGCAGAAGATGCAGGACCTATGGCGTGTTCACAGTAAGATTCTGCCTAACGCGATGCTGCTCACTCTACCATTGCTTGGGCAAACATTCAAGATGATTCTCGTGTGCTGAACCATACCATCGTGACGTGAGGATGAACGTGCATCGTTCGTGTGCTTCCAAGCAAGGATTTCGTCCGACGCAACGCTTCCAGCTGTACCATTTCTTGGGCAATGGATACTTCCTGTTCTCGACTGCTGAGGCTTACCTCGATGACCGGAGGATAAGCAGGTGTCGCTCATCCGCTTCCACGCTAGGATACAGGCTGACACCATGCTTCCTACTGTAGCATTGCTTGGGAAATGGACCAGTACGGTTCTCGGCTGCTGAAACCTACCTTGGAGACATAAGGATAAGTGCGCTGACCTGCTGAAATTCCACGCTGGGATACAGGATGACAGAATGCTGATTGCTGTCACATTCCTTGGGCAAAGGATGATCATTGTACTTGGCTGCTGAAACTTACCTGATTGACGCGAGGATAAAAATCTGTCACTCCTGCGCTTCCACGCTAAGATACTGCTTGACGCAATGTTGCTTGTTGTAACATTGCTTGGACAACGGTTCAACATTGCTCTGGGCTGGTGAAACTTACCTTGGTGATGCGAGGATAAATATGTGTTGCCCATGCGCTTCTACGCTAGGATATGGCCTGATGCAATGCTGCGTGCTACAACATTGCTTGGGCAATAAGTCAATAATATTGCTCTTGGCTGCTAAAACCTACCGTGGTGACGCGAGGATAAGCGGGTGTGTCTGCTTCGATTCCACGCTGGGATACAGCATGATGCAATGTTGCTTGGCGTAATATTTCTTGGGAAATAGATATTTAAGAGAAAAGTTCTCTGGGCTGCTGAAACCTATTTTGGTGACGCGAGGATACATATGCGTGACTCCTTCACCTGAACGCTAGGATATGGCCTGATGCAATGGTACATTCTGTAACATTGCTTGGGCGCTATATTAGTATCGTTCTCGGCTGCCGGATCCTACCTTGGTGACACGGGAATAAACATGTGTCCCTGATGCGCTTCCACAATACAATACAGCCCGACGCAATGCTCCCTGCTTAAACATTGCTTGGGTTCAAAGGATGATTAGTGATCTCGGCTACCGAAACAGACCTTGGTGACGCGAGGATGAACGTCTGAGACTCATGCACTTCCATGCTAGGATACAGCCTGACCCAACACTGGATAGCTGCCCATAAGGGCTAGCCGCTATCCTATTCTATCCTCGGGCATTTTCAAATCCGTTGTGCGTCATGTTTTATGTACGAAACTATACTCCGGAAAATACCCAAGCCCGCATACAGCCCACTTGAACGTGCCTCAAGCGTTGGTGGCTGACAACCGGGTCGCCTTGGTAGGTATCTTGCGTGCACAAAATTGCTGTGGATAGGATAGAACGGCGGTTAGCGCTTACGGGCAGCTATCCACTGCTCATTGTACTATTCCATGGGCAAAATGTGGCCTTCGTTCCGGTCTGATGACAGATATCTTGGCACCACGAGGTTGATATGTGCATCATCCCCTGTTTCCACGCTAGCATACCTACTGGTAAATTGTTTCTTACTGTATCATTGCTTGGGCGCAGCATGATTATTATTCCGAACTGTGAAGCTTACCTCGGTCACGCAAAGTTACATTATGTATCATGCCATCATTTCTTGGTAGTGTACATTTTTTTTTCATGCTAGGATAGCGTTTGAGCGAATACGGCCTCATGTATCATTCTGTCAGTGCTGCTTTGTTCGAGTCAAATATTGTCGTTCATTGGCGCAATTTAGCTGCCTAACGTAATGGTGCTGCCAGTATCCTCCTGTTGGCTGATGGAAAGGTATCTTACCGTCACTTACGAATTTGCTGCACTATGACCATAAATCAGTATCCTAGTATCAAAAGTACGGTACCCAGACTATACTTACATGGGCCAATTTAAGCTCGTGTCAAAGACGTCGGTTTGTCCTGTAGTATCCTTGTGTCGCTTTCATTCGGTGATCCTTCCCATTGAATGCACGGTAAGCATTGTTAGTCAGCCCTCTCCCCAGATGAATCCTCTCCTGAATTGACGTACCGTTTATTCAGCGGGCAAACCTTCTGTTCTTTCAAAGTCACCTTGCTCGCAAGGTCACTCCCCGGTAGGGTTGGTAAGGAGAGGGAGAATCTCCGCGGAGATGCTGTCTCCTTATTTGTTTGGTGCGGAGATGACCAAAATCTCCAGTTGTGGCGGCACTGGGGTCGGGAAACAATGGCTGGAGACTTGCCTAATTGGGACGCTGACTCATGCTGCTGAGTGTTAAGCGATGGTCCAAAGTCATCCCGACCACAGTCTGACTCCCCCGACCACATATATGCGGTTTAGACCCCGCCAGAGAGGCGGGAGCGTCGGCGACGTAGCTGCCCGGGAGTGTGTGTATCATTCTCGAAAATGCGATCGATTGGAAACCTTAGGTTCGTGTGCCATATAAAAACCGGCCGCGCGGTTTGGAGACCAGACTCGGTCCACCAAAACTCGGGTTATCATCCGACGCTCGACGATTCTGCATAACTTATCTTATACGTCTGGACTGAGTCCTGGTTCAATGTCGCTCCTCTGCTTCTGCTTGACTAGGTATCCATGTCCCCAGCACACGCGCCAAGCTCCTCACACTGCGACGAGCGCTCGTGCACCCGTATCCGTACCTGCATTCACACCCACACATGCAGGATTAACACCTCCGGTGTCCAATACCCCCCCAGGTTTATCTGATATTCTATTTTACCACTCTTCACACTGACAATTGTTTCTACCTTTATCCAGCCTCGCAGTCAGCAGAACGACTGCATCCTCCCACTCCCCCCCAGCCCACAAAGCGGCCACATCTTGTCTCGGCAACTTCTTCGAAACAACCTGGAGGGTTGGCAGCGTTGCATCGAGCAACTTCAATGCGCGTCGCTGCCGCCAATCTTCCGTTGAGTTACCGTGTTGGCACAGAACTGGAGCCGACAGAATCCAGTCGCGCGGCACGAGCTATTGATGTCTGGTACTTCGTCATCGGCGCGTGGTCAAAAGAGGAGCCCTCGCAGGAGGACAAGGACATACTCCAAGCGTCCGACCGAACACGCAGCGAACAAACAACGTTGGATCTCAGGAAACCCCAGGAACCTTGACTAAGGTGCACAGAGTGCATGTGAGTACATAAATGTATTACTTTGATCGCTCCTAACTCATTACGCATACAGGAATGAAAGGGTATTCCGAGTTTGGAACACCAAATTCAAAGGAGGATCAGTCCGATCGATACACACCCACCTAATGCGTAATCATGCCCTAGCATATATGGCCGGGTGTGAGAAGATTGGGTACGTACCTAAGGGGGATCTGGCAGCAAGGCTGGCGGAC
Organism: Ceratobasidium sp. 394; assembly: GCA_019616325.1. Lineage (NCBI taxonomy): Eukaryota > Fungi > Basidiomycota > Agaricomycetes > Cantharellales > Ceratobasidiaceae > Ceratobasidium > Ceratobasidium sp. 394. Next base: position 7,775 of record WSTG01000284.1, on the reverse strand, counting down.
ACCGATGTGCGCGAACCAATCACCCCCGAGGGAATTCCGAAATACCTCATCGAGTGGTTCGCTGAGGATGATATTGTGAGTAGTTATAGTTGTACAATTCGACACACAGATGTATATTAACCCTGTATTTTGCCGTCATTCAATATGGTTTCCCATCGTGGATTTCGACGATTTTTCACTTACATCGGACAGGGTAATGTGACATCAAAAAACATCCCTGACCGACACACTGTCGTAGCTGCCGCTCAAAAGCTCTCTGCCGAAGCCAAAGATAAAATTAAGAAGGAGATCAAGGTGCGTATACAAGTTTCTTTGAGGAGATTGCTATTCTAATCTAGAAACACAGCATGCTCGGGGGGGGGGGGGGGTGTGTCATGCACGTCCGACCTCTGGACTGATGAGGCACAGCGCCCGTCCATGTGTATTACGGCCCACTATGTGAATCGACACAAGCGCCTTGTCCATCGTCTAATTGCCTTTCGTGTGATCGAAGGGAATCATTCCGGTGCTCATCTAGCAGAAACGTTCTTCGAGGTGCTTGATGAGTTTGGAATCACGACTAAGGTGAGTTTTACAAGCTTCTTCTCTTGAACTTTGTTGCATATAACTATATTCACACAGCTTGGCTTGATCACACTCGACAATGCATCTAACAATGACACGCTTATAGCACAAATCGAGCAGTATATGGTAGACCGAGGGCTGGACTTTGATCGGCATGGGAACCGACTCCGGTGAGCAAGTATTTGTTCTGCCACACATGATTATATTCTAACCAAGATATAGTTGTTTTCCGCATGTCATAAATCTTGCAGTCCAGGATATTTTGAATGCGCTCGCCAGCTCTGCAAAGGTATTTCGAGACTCGGAAGAGCAGAATGGATAGCTGCCCGTAAGGGCTAACCGCTATCCTATCCTATCTTTGGTATTTTCAAGTTTTTTTTGTGTCATTTTTTATGTATAAAACAATGCTCGGGGAAATACTCACACCTGCGTACAGCGTCCCTGAATGTACTCTGAGTGTTGTTGACAGACGGCCGGGCCGCCTTGGTACGAATCTCGCGTGCGCAAAACTGCCGTGGATAGGATAGAACAGCGGTTAGTGCTTACGGGCAGCTATCCAATAAGCCCCTGGTTCACGAGGAGCTGGCGTTGTATCTGCACTCCCTTGAGTCTGACCCACATGGTCGAGTTCGACCTTGAGCGACCTTTAGCGACTTAGGCTCATCTTTCTTTCGAGCTCATTCGCTCATATTTCACTGCGGTTTATCGTCTCCATTCATCCACAGTCATCCACCGTCACGTGAATCAAAAACGTTTGACCTCCTGTATCTTGGCTCGTAGGTCATAACATACATGGTTTGATTAAATTGTATATATACACGCTGAGATTTACTACACAAAAATTTGGGGCTATAGAAGGAGAATTGGGCGGGAGGCGAGGGAAAACGTGTGACTGGGCGGACGGCGCGTGATTTACCATCACATGAATCAACCAGCAATAACAAAAATGATTGGTCTAGCCACAAACCAATTATTTGATTCACACCTTGGTGGTGATTCATCACGTGGTGGATGACTGTATATCTCATATCCTTTTGTTTGATTCTACAGGTCATTTCTGATGATTTGCCTGTGTCTAGGGCTGTCTCGAATAGCTCAGACTAGGTTTAGCGCTTACGGGAAGATATCCATTAATTGCGTCGCAGGAAGGGGCTGGGGCCTCTGGGGCAACTAAATGTCAAGCTAACCCAAAGTACGGTTGAACCGCTCGGATCATACAATGACGGTAGGTATTTCGCGCCGAAATTGAATGACCCCTGCACTCTATTTGAGCCTAAGCCATTCAGTCCCTATTGTTGATGACAGTTATGGAGGGTGTAGCTCAAGAGATTTAACCGTATGATCTTCCAAAATGTTTAGAATAGGTTAGAATAGGTTTAGCACTTACAGGAAAACATCAACTCTCCACACCTTTGGGTGAAACTGACGTCAAGCTGAGGGTCTGCTACAGTTGAACCCGTTGAACCGCACCCTCCATAACCACCATCATTGATGGGGACTGAATAACTGAGGCTAGAATAGAGTGCGGGGGTCAATCAATTTTAGCGCGAAACGCTTACCATCATTGTGCGGTTCAAGAGGTTCGACCGTGGTTGTACACGAGCCTATTTATTCTAGTGATCCTCCATTGCTGAATTTGCATCCGGGATAAAAGTATAAAGTGAGCCCACAGTCAGAGCTGAGATTCTGAGTACCTGTATCGTAAACGGGTGTCTAGTGAGGTTTTTTTTACTTCGTGGTTGCATTCTTGGTGGGTCTGGCCCCACCTAGTCTACCCCATTAAACCACCCAAGCATGCGGTGTAATGAACATTTGGTAGCTCAACCTGAACTCACTGGTGGGTTTCATATCTCCCAGCAGGGCGACTTCAAGTCATCGTCCATGCCAAACCTCGCATCCGTGAGTGCCCCCCCCCCCCCGTCTCACCACCACCAACCAATCAACCCTACACCCTGCATTGCCTCACATGAGAGTTATGTTGGCGACTTACTACGCTGAACGCCCAGCCCCACTACGAGTCCACAGAACTTGAAGCACGCGCCAACACCATCAAGAGAATATCGCGCGAATCCGAAGAGGACTGTCATCTGGTCTCCCATAGCGCTTCCAAGCGTTCTAGGAAAAGTATTCCCGGCCAAGCACAAGGCCCAACACCGGGTCCCGACCAACATGCCCCCGCGAACGAAAGTGGGTCCGAAAGACTACGCCGGGGCATTGAACATGAGGTTGGACACTCACCCGGGTGGCCGCCATTCTCATCCTCCACTCCAACGACTTTCAGTGGGCTTCAGACCGGCTCTATCGCTCAGGAGCTGCTGGAGGAGTTTGACTCGCCATTCCAGCGGCGTCCCACCTTGGCGGGCAGCGGAAGCCACCTGAGATCGGCTCCTTGTGGCTTCGCTTACCATCACGAGCCTTTCACAGGCCACGGATTGCTGGAACACATTTTTGCCCCCCCGATTGCTAGTATCTCACTCCCACACAACGCTTGGCGGCAGTTTGGGGCCTCTCGCAACCCGTTAGACCCTCCTGGACCAGTGGCAGAGCGAATGGACTCGGTGCTAATTCAATCCCTCGCTATGTCTAATCAATACCTCGGTGCACTGCTGTCGATGATGCGCGCGCATCGACGGCACTTAAGAGAGGCTCTAGTGGCGGTGACTTGGGCCATCACTGGAACCCAGATGGGGGACGATATCGCGCTGGCCCAGCTTCCCGACACAATTGCTGGGCTGAAGGTGAGTCCTTGATCCTCGGGTCACCCGGAGGCTTAATGCAGCAATAGGATTTGTTCATAGTGCGATGTGCTAAATCCATACGCGACTCCTTCGGGATCACCAATGAAGCAGCAATCCATGAAGCTACTTTCATGGCCAAGGACGATGGCCTTATTGAGACAGAGCTCACTCGTCTTGATGATCGTGGGCACTTGCTACTAGACCTCACCACTACGTTTCCTTTGGGTGTACAAGACAAAGGTGAGAAAATTGTTGAGCGTCAGAACTCCGGACCTACCGTATCCCTGTGTACAGCCTGTTCACAGACACATTTAGACTTTGGGCCCCTCGCCTGCAGCAGTGAAGCTGGTGAGCAATTGCTCATTTGGCTCCCCTACCCCCCAGTTCCATCCCCAACCCCCAACTCTCTCCACCCGATTTCCATATCCCCCCCCCCCCCCCAACCGGCTTTTCGGATATGGCGACCGCTTACTTGAACCTGTATGCTCAGCCCATGAAGATACCATGGATCTGCTAAGGTTTGTAATACCAACGCGTGGGTTAGGGCGGAACGCAGTTGAGAGTACTATGCGGGCGGCAGTGTCTCTTAGGCACAAGATGACTATGCGGGCCTTGAGTGCCGAGGCCCCAAATGCGGTCCATGGATTATGTATAGTTGACCGCGGATCCGACCCAGGTTTCTTATGGTCTCAAGCTGAAGACCCGGATCTCAACACCAGGAAGACATTCCCTGCGTGGCGCAGCGTGCATCCGGCACTAGTACCTGCCCACGACCACCAATCCCCTTTTTCGACGGGTAGGTTCCTACCCCGGAGTATTGAACACACATGTTCGGTAGGACCTGAAATCAAGAAAACGGTGATGGAATGTGCCAGGGCGCTCCAGGGGATCTGGGAGGAGGAGGCCGATCTGGACCTCCGCGAATACGCTGGTTGGCGAGTAAGTCAGCCATGGTCTGGGTCCACTCAAGGGTTGCAGTCGATGCATGATCTGGGGAGCTTTCCTACCGTTAACGCCGCGGTACAGGGTTACCCTGCCAGCGCAACTTCCGCAATGGTGCCGGAAGGATCCGCGCGCTTGTCCTCGGTGGGAATGGTGTATCCGTCGCAGCCAGTCAACAACCCCTCTACCAACAGTGCTTACTGGTTGGCAGCGCACGAAAGTCACCACTCCCCAGCAGATGGTAGGGAGAGACGGACAAGCGAAAGCCTGGAGGCAATTTCAGGAAATGAAAGGGTTGAGGTCTTTCATTCAAGTGGGGTGCTCCGCTCTCCATGGCTAGGCTCGAAAATATATGTCCCAAAGGGTAATCTGCTGGCACTAGGGTAATCTGCTCGCGCTGACTTACCTTCAGATGACCTGACGGACAACGCCATACTTGATGATGATGACGACGAGTTCCCCCCCAGCAACCAGGAGGCGGCAAGGCAGCAAGCAATGCATCGCGCGCGTGCCCAGAAGCCTACGCGCTGGTGAAATACCGTAGTCGTTGCGTTTCTAATTGCACAGTGTGGTTCTCAAGAGCCTAGACTTGTGAGCACCCCCGATTGGATCGCTGCCCGTAAGGGTTAGCTGCTATCATATCCTATCCTCGGGTATTTTCAAATCCGCTTTGAGTCATGTTAATGTACTAGTATGAAACTATGCCCCGGAAAATACCCAAACCCGCACACAGCGCACCTGAACATGCCCCAAGCGTTTGGCGGCTGACAACCGGATCGCCTTGGTACGAATCTTACGTACACAAAATTGCTGTGGATAAGATAGAACAGGGGTTGGCGCTTATGGGCAGCTATCTAATGGATAGCTGCCCGTAAGGGCTAGCCGCTATCCTATCCTATCCTCGGGCATTTTCAAATCCGTTGTGCGTCATGTTTTATGTACGAAACTATACTCCGGAAAATACTCCATGCCTCAAGCGTTGGTGGCTGACAACCGGGTCGCCTTGGTAGTTATCTTGCGTGCACAAAATTGCTGTGGATAGGATAGAACGGCGGTTAGCGCTTACAGGCAGCTATCCAATGTCATTTAGTCCGGTTAACATAGTTTAGAATAGCTTTTAGGCCTTACGGGCAGCTATCGAATGTAAGGGCTATCCACTATCCTATCCTACCTTTGGTATTTTCAATTTTGTTTTGTGTCATTTCTTATGTATGAAACAACACTTGGGAATGTACTCATACCCGTGTACACTGCCCCCGAATGTGTTCAAAGTGTTGGTGACAGAAAACCAGGCCAAATTGGTACCAATTTCGTCTGTGCAAAGTTGCTGTGGGAGATAGGACGACGGTTAGCGCTTACTAACGAGCAGCTATCCATTTACGTCAGAATGGATAGCTGCCCGCAAGCGCTAACCAGCGTTCTATCCTATTCAAGGCAATTTTGCCCATGCGGATTTCGTACAAAGATGGTACAGTTTTCTCCCACCAACACTTGAGACCTTTTGGTGGGGCTGTACACCAGTGTCTGTACTTTCCCGGGCGCGGTTACATAGATAAAAAAAATCGCGCAAAATCAATCCGAAATATGATAGGATAGGATGGGGTGGTCTTTAGCCCTTGCGGGCAGCTACCCAATCGATTCCTATCCTATCTCATCCTCGGACCTTTTCAAATCTGTTTTGCGTCAAGTTTTATGTACGAAACTATGTTCCGGAAAATACCCAAGCCCGCATACAGCACACAGCTGACAACCGGGTCGCCTTGGTACGAATCTTGCGTGCACAGAATTGGGTACCTGCCCGTAAGGGCTAAAGACTATCCTATCCTATCTTATTATATTTTCGCATCGATTTGGCGCGAGTTTTTATCTATGTGACCGCGCCCGGGAAATACAGACGCTGTGCACAGCGCTGCCAAGTATGTCTCAAGTGTCAGCGGGAGAAAACTGTGCCATCGTTGTACGACATTTGCGCAGGCAAAATTGCCGCGGATAGGATAGAACGGCGGTTAGCGCTTATGGGCAGTTACCCATTGCTATTCTATCGCACAGAAACTCGGGGGTGGATAAAAGCGCGAGAATGCAGAGATTATTGCACTATAATTACATATCGAACTGCGCAACCCCATGTACATGACAGAGTCGGTTAGCGAATAGAATATATGCAGTGACTAACCCAAATTATACGCGCCGAAAACCTTCGCACGCATAATTGAAAGATAAAACGCGGTCACCTGATATGTTGGAGTTCAACACCCCACCCTGGACACACCTCAGATCATCACCCCGCCAGCTAACTTAGTAAGTTTGCCGTTTACCACAGTGAGTAGACGCCCACCTAAACCCAGGTGGGTAGCGCACCAAAGGTTAGGCGGGTGCACCACCTGAATTAGGTGGGTGCGGCACTTGAGTCAAGTGCCGCACCCACTTGCCACTTTTTTTCCGCTCCACCCACCTAACTTAGGTGGGTCTTTTTTTTCCTGCGTTCCGGACTCATTTTTTCATGGTTTACCACCTAATTTTAGGTGATGTTCTTAGGTAGTTATCCCACTTAAAAAGAGGTGTCCAGTACATTAATTCCGTGTCAATTTAAGTGTGTACAACAGCTAATTATGCGTGTCCGTTTCCGCCCTACACACCTAATCCGTACGTACCATCCACATCCATTCCAGTCCGGGTATATGCGTGTTAGATGTGATACGTGTGATGAGTGGAATGAATACGGGAAGTCGAGGGAAAGCGAGGTGGGAGAGCAAGACGGGAGAGCAAGACAGAAAGCGACAGGGTGTAAGGCCGATGAGGGCTGCCAACACCACGCACCCCCAGCCCGAGTCCAAGAGCTTCCTCGGCGGCCTCTTTACCCCCAGCGTGTCCAAGCAAAAAACATCAACCCCGCACCAACCACCACTCGTCCTCGTCGCGCCCCACCCCGCGCCGCGCCGACACGGTTACCATCCTGTCCGCGGGTGTAAGGATGCCAACAGGCAACCAGCCCGAGTTCTCGTACGGCGCTGATGGGGTCAAGTACCTCGTCATCCCGCCCCGCTGTTCAAACAGCAGCTCGCACCTGCGCTAGATTATTGTCACCCACTCGCACTCACTCCGCCGCCAAAACTCGGGCACGAGCACGACCCGCATGGAGACCCGCTCGTCCCTGCACCGCTCCAACTCAAGCTCCCAGCACCCGATGAGCCCGTCCCGAGACCACGCGCCCAAGATGACTGGCAGCGTAACGTCGCACGATAGGTTGAGTCTGTTACCGATTCTGTTAGCGGACAGACTCGGCGGAGCACTAAGCGTACCGCGACCCGGTAAACTGCCCCTCGACCCTTGCATAGATCCTTGCACTGCATACAGTACGTCCCACTCCCACTCCATGCTGATAGGCTTGAGGTCAAGGGTCATGGCTGACACGAGGTGTGTGCTGATGCCGGTACCGACGACACGCCAGAGCCCGCAATCGTGTACCGATCGTGAAGAACCACGATTGACAGTGGGATCAGTGGGTTGATGGTGGCAGGGATGATTGGCCTG
>WSTG01000283.1:9838-22204 GCA_019616325.1 Ceratobasidium sp. 394 | reverse complement strand
TGGCGTGAATGCGCGTGGGTATGTGTAGAGTTTGAACAGATATGCGATTGTCTGCCTCAACTTGTTTGGACGACACGACCGGATGGGTATCATACGTATTACAGTGAGTGTATTTGGAGTTTAATGAGTGATTGGTTGACTGTTTTCGCATTTTGCTTGTTCCCGTTTTCGCACCTTATGGGACCAAAACTGGCGACACCTGTCCCCCCTCATGCTTATCCGACCACGGCAAATCCAACCGGGACACGTATAACCTATGACGTTCCTTGGCGATACGTAACGCGGCACCGGTGTGGCGCCCCAAACTGTTCACTCTCGGCTTGATCGCGGCACTTGGCCATCTTTTTCGGCCGGCAACGCGGTCCATCAATGACATCACCGCAAACTCTATTTTCCTTTCAACAACTTTGCTGAATATGACGTATTTGGCGATCTCTGTGATTGTTCAGACAAGGGGTGGTACGATTATACGGGTGCTGATGCACACGATTCGGCTGGGTTGGGATGGCAGGGACTGTTTCACCCGGATGATATGCCTGCGACCTGTGAGTTTTGAGTATCGGGCTTGTCGATTGCTGCTAACCTAATCAATTTTAACGTTTACTAGCCCGCGCATGGTCGCACGCCCTCCGCACCGGTGACATGTACGAAACCAACTACCGATGCCGTCGACGCGACGGTGCCTGGCGATGGATGGTCGGCCGCGCCCTGCCCGTACGTGACTCTCGAGGGCAAATTACCAAATGGCTAGGGACGTGTACGGATATACACGATACGATCGAGGCGCTTGCTAGTTCACGCAGGACGCAGGAGAGGTTACAGGCGACGTTGAATCATGCGGCTGTTACGCTTTGGGCTGTCGATCGAGGTAAGTTTTGAGTGAGGGATTGGGTGTTAGGTTGATTGAGTTGCCGATAGATATGAAGATTACGGTGGCTGAAGGACCTGGCGTGCGTCAGCTAAAGTTAATGGGCTCACCCCAAGGCTCGACCTCGTCCTCCCGCTCGGACTACTCGTCAGACCTCGCCATCCCCCCACGCTCCGAAATCTCATCCAACACACCAACGCACCATTCCAGGCGGCGAAACAACTCGATGCTCGGCCGATCGATATACGAAGCCTGGGATCCTAGTTTAATCCAAGCTGCGCTGGAAAAAGCGTTTGCGGGGGAAAAAGTCGTGCAAGAGATGGAGATCGAGGGGAGGTGGTTTAGGACGCAGTATACGCCTTTGAGGAAAGAGTGGGATGGGAATCAGGGGGCGGTGGAGGAAGGGTTGGATGGGGAGGGGGAGAGGGAGGTTGTTGGTGTTGTTGGGGCTTCGATGGTATGTCCAACTGAATTCTGAGCTTCGAACGCTGTTGATAGTGTTGTAGGACATCACGGACCGGTAAGTCACTTAAGTACGCAGATTGGGAGCAAGACCCGACCAGGAGAATAGGAAAATGGCCGAAGTACGATTACGCGAGTCGTTTGCGGAGCGGTCGAGGCTTTTAGCGTCCGAGACGGCCGCCAAGGAGGCGAGCAGGCTTAAATCCCAGTTTTTGGCCAACATGTCTCATGAAATAAGGTGCGTCACATCGCCTTCTAAAGTGTATAAGCTAAATTGTGATGGTAGAACGCCGATTGCGGGTGTGATTGGCTTGTCCGAGCTGCTATGCGATACGAATTTGAATCCGGAGCAGAGAGGGATTGCGGAGAATATTCAGCGATCTGCGGATGCGCTTTTGACGTACGTTTTAGCTTTTCTGTTTTTCCACTTGATAATAATTAACACGGCTCTAAAGTGTAATCAACGATATCCTTGATTTTTCTAGTGAGTAAACTATATCACGTACCTTGGGTTGATCTCATCGAGATGTAGAGGTCGAAATGGGCAAATTGGATATCGACAATACACCATTCTCTCTGGGAGTTGTCATCCTGGATACTAAAAAGATGTTATCATTTGCGACAGCGAAGAAAGTGAGTCTGCACCCAGTTGGTGGGCAGAGCTAACTCTAGGATTTTAGGGACTTACGTTCAAGGACGAAGTGCATCTTGGTTACACAGGTCGTGTAATGGGAGACCCAGGTAAGTTCGCGCATATACCCGGGTTTACCGGCTAAATGTGTTTCCTAGGCCGACTTCGACAGGTCCTTACGAACTTACTCACCAATTCTATTAAATTTACTTCGCATGGCTCGATTACACTGCGAGCGATTGAGGAATCTGAAGATCCCGAGCTTGTTAGCGTTCGGTTCTCAGTCGAGGACGAGGGTGTTGGGATCGCGGATTCGATCCGAAAAAAGTTGTTTCAGCCATTTTCACAGGCCGACTCGTCTACTGCAAGGCGGTACGGTGGAACCGGACTTGGGCTTACTATTTGTAAAAACGTAAGCATGCTCACATTGTAACAAGGCTGATCTGACGCTGGTCGCAGCTGGTAGAACTAATGGGCGGCCGCATCGGTCTAGACTCGGAAGAAGGCCAGGGTACATGCGCATGGTTCTCCGTCCCGTTTAAAAAAGCGCACGAAGAAGCCTGCGAATGCGGTCGCTCACTCTCTCCCGAAGCTGCGTCTGGACAAGACCCCACGAGTCCCGTGTTGCCATCCGAACCGCCACTCCCGCTCGGACCAGGTAGCGCGATTTCGTCGATGAAGATTATGAACGGCAATGGCCTCCTGGGTTCGAACATGGTCAACGGGATTGCTCCGCGACCTGCTGGATCACTACAACGACCGCGCCAAGGGATCTGGATCCTCGTCGCTGAGGATAACTTAATCAACCAGCAGATTGCGCTCAAGACGCTGCGGCAGATGAATTTTAATGCCGAGGCGGTGGATAATGGGAAGGAAGTGTTGGTTGCGATGGAGAAGAGGACGTATGATTTGGTATTGATGGATTGTCAGGTGCGCGTGGTGGATTTGATGGTTGAGTGTGAGGCTGATACGGGAAAATAGATGCCGGAGATGGACGGATACGAGGCGACAATGTGTATTCGACAGCTGGACTCTGTCGAGGTGCGCTCGGTCCCGATTATCGCGATGACCGCGTCTGCCATTCGAGGAGACAGGGAGAAATGTTTGAATGGCAAGTCTCGCTACCTCTTTTTATGGCATCGCTCTTATGTCTAGTTCTAGTGGGTATGTCTGACTATCTGTCCAAACCTGTGAAACGCAAAGCGCTGGAAGCTATGCTCGTTCGCTGGTTATACGACGAGACCTACCGACAAGAGCTCTCACGCTGGTTCCCTCCTCCCAACAAACAAACGCCAACTGTCTCGCCTACACCCCCTCCGATACTTGAAACCCCGATCTTGGCTAGACCTCCGCTAGCTCAGGCATCAGAGTCTATAAAATCGATCGCTTCGACAAGTACCGAGTCTCAATCCTCTGGCGTCACGGTGAAGCAGGAATCCAGCAAGGGCGGGGTGTTGTGACTCGTGCGGCAGCCGCCCGCTGGAGACGGTGGCGGCATTAACTTATATGCCTATGTTCGATGGATCGTACTATTCCTTCTCGGTTTTATGGTGTCATTGACGTTCCGTACAAGACAGTGAAACGGACATCATGCCTACATTAAATGATACATGTGTTTATTTGATTGTTTATGTATCATGTACATATATGTTTCTCTAGCAATATCTTCAGCTACTTGGCATACTGTAGAATGTATAACCTGATTGTATTACAACAATGCCAGTTTAGGCTAAATGAAAACGACCCGAGTTCCAACCCGGAATCATAGCCTCGATGACTTCACGCGATGCGCCCCACTCTTGGTGTGACGTAGAAATGCATCCGGATCTGTTTTAAATACCACACCCTCACGAGCCATGCTCTCACATCTTTCTCACGATCCACACGCCTCAACGCTAATCCAGCCACCATGTCCCAGCCAATTCCTGATGGTATCTACACTATCGATGCTGCCACTATGTATCAGTCAGGCACTGGCCTCGCCCAGTTCTCACCTCTAGAAGGACCGGAACCCGGTAGCCGACTTGTAATTCAACACCCTGACGAGTCTGGGAAAGGCAGCACCACGGTAAGTGCTTAAAAGAAGAAATAGTAGAGAGACTGATTGGTGGATAGTGGGAAGTCAAGTTTGACAGTGCGCGGGGTGCATACACGTTCAAAAACCCGCATAGTGGGCACTATTGTGGTTACGAAGGAGAACCCGAGATGAACATGCAGTTACATTCGAGCACCGCCCCAGGATACTGGGAGTTGGTGCCTGCCGAGGGGGAACATGCCGGAGAGAATACATTCTAGTAAGTCATTGTAGACCGTTGCACAAACAGAAGGGGGTTAATCACCACAAACATAACGTAGCATACATGCGCAGGGAACCGACATCTTATTGAGCCAGTCTCCGTTGATGATTTATCCACCTCTCGTACGTCCCTTTCAGTTTGAGTTGTTATCTAAACTGACGCTCCGCTTGAGGCTGCACTTCAACCAATTGATAGCCCTTTCACGGCCGGGATGAAGATGCCCTGGAAGTTCATTCAGGCCTAGACGTGTTTTCACTCCTTGCCGATAAAAGCGAGTAACATGGTTCCCGTATGAGATTCAAACAAAGCGTGGCCATTCCACTCTATCTAGGACTTGAATGTGGGTTCTGAAGGGCCAGTTTACGTGTTGACGGCTGGTCTACAATTTTAAATTGATAAATGAGTAACTCTACCCTAAACGTATTCAGGGGGGACACATAGCTATTGTATTTGACTTCGGACAGCCCTCCAACCGCTTCGTCCATGAAATATATACTGGTTTGCGAGGAGTGTGGTTCGAATTATGAAGGCGGAAGATCGCTGGAAACAAAAATATTGATGGGAGTTAGTCAGAGTCCAGAATCTCGTTACTAGTTTCACGCACCTTCAGACAAGGGTTAAACCTTCTCGTAGTGTTGAGTCTCCAACGTTAATGAAATTGCGTGTGAAATAATTCATTTAGTCCACTTGGCGATACACGGTTTGAGATATCATACAGAGAGTTGATCATACAGGAAAGGCAGGATAAGAAGAATTCGGAGTCCAGTTTCTGTCTGGATACATTACATGACGAGGACAGGCTTGCAGATTAGCGGCATCTGGTTCCCCTTCTCGGGTTCAGAAGTGATGCGTGGGCGTGTCACAACACTATAATTGGTGGTCAGCCCGGTGGAATAGAGGGCGAATATATGGATGGACATACCCTGCTTGGGATTCAATCACGAGCTTCGGGTCGATTTCGAACTCAATAGCTCGGATAATAGAGTAGAGCAAGGCCTTCATCCTGATATGAAATATGATCAGTATTTTGGACTGGACATATAAACAGACGCCTTACTCGATGAGAGCAAAGCGGAAACCGATGCAAGCATGAGGTCCGGAAATAAAGCTGAAGGATTCAAGTTTAGTAGAGAACGAGCACACATACAACCACTGTAACTCGCGTCATAAGATGGTCCCACACGCTAGGCATATCCTTCGTATGTTCAGGCAAGTTATCCCACCTCTCTGGACTGAGTAACGATTAGCATGGTGTTTACTCCGATTTTAAGAGACCTACCGGAATGTGGTGGCATCTTCACCCCAGATCTCCTTATTCCGGTTCATGACTAGGATGGGGATGAAAATGGTGTCGCCCTTGGCCAAACTAAAACTGTACTTCAGAATAGCTCCGAGTTGGCCAAGCTTGCCAGTACTTACCTGATGTGCGTCTGCTCAACCCCGTATCGATCCTTGTAACTCTTGGAAACAGGGATCTGCACGTCGTGCGCTGCCTGACGAACCGTGGACGAAACAGCGGGATGGATTCGCATCGTCTCACGAACAACGTTGTCCAAGTACGGCAATTTGTCGAGCTCGGCCATACCAGGCTCATCGCCGAGTCCGGATTCAAGAAGCTCTTGGCGAAGCTTCCGTTAGCATTCAGGGTGTTTGGTGAGAGCGTACAACGCCCAGGTAGTGGCTGTGGCGGTTGTTTCATGACCAGCTACCAGGAATGTCGCAATTTCTACGAAGAATATATACAGTCAGGCTTAGGTGCGATAAAATGAAGCAACTCACGGCCAAGTACTTCTTCGTCAGACATTCGCTGGCTCTCGTTCTCGTACGCCATATTTGACTTGATGAGAAGGGTAAGCAAGTCGCGACCCTGAGCGGTTGAGCCGGTCTTTTGCTCCTCAGCCAAGGCCGCCTTCTTCTCTTCAACGAGCCTCTTCCCGATTCGAGTCATACTGGTATTCTAAATGAGTATATATTATGTGTTCCGAGAAGCGAAGTCACCCACATTTCCCTGTTCCTTTTAAGCCTTTCACTCCGGGCATCGGGCTAACAAGAAGAGTTTCGGTAGATGTAGGGTTTCTTACGGATTAGACTCACTAGAAGGCGCATTCCGGGTATGAAGTTCTTCAAGAAGCTGAATGGCGTCAACTCTTGACCAGCCTGGAAAATCTTCGCAAACGCCTTGGCCAATTCATCCTCGTCCTCATTCGCAAGAGAATTGAAATGATAATCAAAACCTAGTCCGGTGGGGAGCATCTCATTCGTGAACGCGGCAACGAAAAAGTGAAAATACCGTACCAGCGACACCAATGATATCCAGAGTGGCACGAGTGAGCCAAGGTAAAACATTGATGACGGCGGGTCCTTGCGAGCCTTCTTTCATCATATCTAACCAGAGGTCCCTGAGCTGTTTCCGGATTCTCAGTCAACTGTTGGCATCCTCCTAATAGGTAGACGTACTTCGTTGGCCTTATTCCAGAACACGGGCACGAGTGCGCGGACTTGTGGTGGACCAAAGGACGGGTTCTGTGGTGGCGGTCAGGATTCTATACCACGAAATATTGATCCTATTTACCATCAGGCGACGCTACCACGATCGTACAGTGTTAGCCATGGGTCGCCGAAGACTCGGCGGAATAAGGACTCACCTGGCGCTTATGCATATCGAATTCGGCATATAGAAGTCCTACGAAAAGGTCAAAACAATGCCAGTGGTGAGTCGGGGATAAATATGCCTTTGCCCAAGTTATTCCCAAAGTTACGCCTCAAAACATCCGGTCTTGGGAACGAGTTGCTTTGAATCAAGATACTACACGAACGAATATACCTATCAGAGCTTGATATGTGACTCAATGAAATGCTAAACCCACAAGGCGAGGGCTCGTGTATCGGAGGTAAAAAGTCGGTAAGCCTGAAAACATCGCTATTAGAAAACGAATACGCCGTAACCTCGAACCACGTACCAGTAAAAGATCATGAAATGCGTACGTAGTCCCATACTTCTCCTTCCACTCCTCATGCATTGCCCCAAGTGGAGCCCCGAATACTCGCTTTGAGTTGCCAAATATGAGGCTGTCGTTTGGTGGCCCAGCGAGATGACGAAGTGGTGAAATGAGCTTGCGGAGATGCGTATATGAGAACAAAAGAGCTCGGAGAGTGACGTAGCCGCCCGCAAGATATACGAGAGTCTTGAAGGTTGCATATTCCAGGGCCTGGTCGATCGACATGCTAGGGATATTGCCCATATTTGTCGTACGAGAGTCAATGTAGGTTAAGGATCAAACGGCTGCTATAGATTAAGAGAGGTCAAGTAGGTGTTGTGCGAATGGGGAGGAAAGCTGAGATGCAGGACGGCAGATAGAACAGGCCACTTTATACAGATTCAATTTGAAATTAGCCCGGCGGGTGACCGAACTTTTCGGACATGGTCGTTCCCATTGCGTCTAATCCAGCCTTTGCTGCGCACAGCCAGGTAGACCAAGTGCGCATGATCGAAGAGTCCCGAGACCAAGCCGAGTGCTCATAGGAATGACGACGGTGTGCGGTGCTAGTACGGTGCCAGGATTGAACAAGACAACCCGAGAAAGTCGGGATGCCTTGGCCCGAGCTCCCGAACTATTCGAATATGGTGGGGGACGTTTCGTATATTTGTTCTACATCCAAATATGAAACAAGGTGACCATAAGCCATATTTCATTGGAACGAGCCGACCGACCTCGGCGTGGGTTAAACGGGTGGCCAAGTGCATGAGATGGCCCGGATACCTTGCAAGGTTCCGCCGAGGCTTCATATTCGTCGGACCATGGTAAACTCAGATAGGCCCTTTCGGAACGCATGGCGTGAGGAAGAACACAACTGAATACCACGTGACCCTTGCTCTAATGTACACGTGACTCTCATTAGGAGCTTATAAGTCTGGACTCTGCGGCATATTTAGCTCCAACCTCGCACTTCACCCTACATCGATCGACTGAGGCAAAATCAAGAACGAGCACTCAACAAAAATCTTCTATCCATAACATATTAGACTACTCGTTCCGTGATAGTTAACTGAGTCACTCTCCCTGGCTGACGAAACAGTCTCATTCAACCATCAGTTCTATCACAAAAGACCACTATATGCGCTTAGCACTTCGGCGCATACCACTAGACACGCTCCCAAACTCTCAATTACGGTACAGTGAAATCAATGCAGTTCTGATAAGTCTGCGAAGCGTTGATAGAGTACCAGTGATACTGAATGACGCATTCTCCCGCCACCTTGCATTTGCCGTTGAGCTCCGGAATCGTAACGTTGAAGTTTTCTGTTACGCGAGTAAGTTTTCGGCGCATTTTATAAGTGATATGGCTTTACCTTCTGATTTGGGGTACGGGTAGCCGCTTGCAAAGTACGGGTTCCAGGCAATCAACGGAGAACCGATCCTCGTGTTGGTAGCAGAATTGATCTAGTCACATCTGAGGTGGTATCCAAAGTAGTTCATCAGAAAATCTTACCACGGAGACGTTCTGAAAAATTGGTTTAGTAGTAATCTCAAGCCTCGTGTGCAGTTAACTTACTGCATATCCGGAAGGGTGGTGGTTAATGATATCCAATACAATGTTCACAACTTGACCGGGTTTGTATTTTTGCACGGTAGCAGTGTTGTCGGCAAACTGTGTGGATGCACAGGTATTTAGCCACCCACGTTTGTAGTTGGTTTATAACTATCCGCACCTGATGTCCGCGGCAAAAGAAGAGGTTGCACTTGGCCTACGAGCATACATCCAGTTATTACCCGATTATAGTATCGTCACATATGGCGGGTACGTACCGGGTTGAAATCGGGACCAATTCTAGCTATTTCACTCTCAATAGGACCAGCATGATCTAAATACAATTAACATCATTGTCACAGAGCGCGGGGGTGTGGGTCGGTTTGGACCTACCAATCGTCTGCGCTTTGACAGGGCCTTCACCGCAAGCGGCCAGCATTGCACTACCGACCTACGATTAATATAGTTAATATGCACGTCCCCGTTCACAACTGTTTGGCCTACCGTTCTAGTTGGTGGGGACTTGACAGACCCATGTGCCAGAACGTAAGTCACGAACACAAACAGAGGAGCGATGATTGAAGAAACGAGCATGCTGTTCGAGTGCAAGACAATGCTTTCGAGAGATGCGTCCACCCCCTTTTATAGCTGAACTTCTAGGGGCAGGAGGCTCTTCGGTGAAGCTGGGCTTCTGCATGGCTGCCACATGGCCATGCCAAGGCTGCTCTACAGCATGCGCCGGGCCGTTTGCTATCCCGAGGACTACCCGTCGGGCCGTGAGTGCACTGAGCCAACGAGAATTACTGGGTTGGTGACTGTTCTAACACCCCTAGACGTCTAATCACCGTCATGTGGTGCCCACGCACAAGGCACATGCGCTCGCGACAGTAAATGGAACCTTTTTGGAGTAAGTCTTTACCATCTTAATGCCCCAAATGTTGAAATATTGAGTTTTATTATCTCTCGACTAGCCTAACTGAAGGATGATCAGACCACGTCTATCGGGCAAATGAGTGATTGTTAGTCGACAGTAAATTTGTACCCTTGCTCCACGAAACGGGACTCGGAAAGTCAGAAGCACACCCAAGAATCGTAGAATGTCGCTGTAAAAAAAGGGTATATCACCCAAACTGGAAGAATGGGTGTTTTAGGTTCTTCCATCCGATTGGTCGACGGCCTTCTACTGAGCCGGACCGTTGAGGTCATGCGACCATGTGGTTGGCTGCTACTCGATAGCATACAGTGCATATATCTCGCCAGGTTTTGTTTCTATTGAATATTCTTTGCACTGACTCCGGTTTGACAAATTTACCGTACGATACATGCGACTAACCAATGCCCTTCGGCTGTTGAAAATGTTTTATGAATGACGGTTGGGACTCTACAGCCGAATGTCAAGCAACACGATTGGCCAACGTGACCTAGTGCAGGGTATCAGCAAAGCTGAGAGGCTCGCATACAATAACTTTTACCGGGAGCTCTCCGGTGAATTCGTCGCACGGGGCAACGTACTTCCACCTAGCAGCACGTGGCACACAAAGGTTCCGAGGTGACACTATACTTTGATAGCGTGCGCAGCGCCTTCATACCCTGAAATATTTCCGTACCACAAAACCTCTACGGCCATCTACTAGGATTACCGACTTTTGTTGATTCCAATGATCCAAACGACATCGTACCTATTTGAGGATAATGGCAACGCGCGTTGATTCTTTCCGAATTACAGCTACCAGGCACTTCCGTGACATATATTGCAGCTTGAACACGAATGGTCATTTTTGCCTAAATGGGTTTATGATTCGTCGGCCGTAAACACAGAACCCCGAGTGGCAGGGCACAACCTGCAGGTCACGTGCTACAATTTGACAGCTGCTGTGCGCCCTTGTTCCCTTCGTCTCGGCCACCACTAGCCGCCAGCTACTACCTCACCTCGCACTATGGACTCTCTGTCACTTCTCCGTGAATGTCTGCCCAACGCCAAATTGGAATCTTCTGAACGAGACATGTCCAACGATTTTAAAGGTACGTACCAACCGGCGCTTGCTCCACCCGAACCATGGTCGCTAACGCACAAAATCGATAGCGGCGGCACAGTCACTCGCGGCTTTCTACAAATCTTCTAAACAGACAGTAAAGCATGCGCACGATGCTGGGTATGCGGCGTGTTTGCAGGACATGCTCCAGTTTATCCAGACGGGCCTGTCGACTGCGTCGAGCGAGGACGACGCGATGGGCGTGGCGCGGGTGATGGACTGGGTAGAAGGTCAACTCGAGCGGTTCAGGGCAGGGGCCGAGTTTGAACGAAAGAGCAGCACCATCGAGGAGACTGCTGCGCCCACAACCGCCTCCACGTCGACTGCCCAGCGCTCGTTTTCGCCTCCGAGGAGAGCGACTGAGGAGACCAAGTCGCCAATCCAAACCCCCAGGAAACTAGACGTTCTACCTCCCGCTCCGGAGCCAGCGCCCATTCCTGCCCCTTTGTTCGCCACCGAGGCTACTCCCGCTACGAAACGCCGCCACGCCGCCATTACGTCTGTCGACGCACCGCTTGCTCGTCGTCGCTCTCGTGCCTTTGCTTTGCCTGTCGCGCCAGGTCCATCCGACGCTCGTCAAGCACGGCGCGGAAAGCGAGGAGTCCCCGATCGAGAACGGAGTATAATCGTTGAGAGCCGAGGTTCGGATTCGATGGATTTCGAAGAGGATGGGCCGAGAGAACGAAAGCGGTCGCGCACGTCCAGAGCGGACCCCACTTCGCCGTCAACTTGAGCGATTGTTCTTTTGGCTAACAACTTGTCTTTACCCACTCGCACACGATCGCTCACCCTCATGTCCTGTTTTCCTTCTTCTCGGCCATGGTATACATGTATAGCTAGATCAAATCTCAACTGGAACCAGATTACCCTGCACCTAATTTGTTCGTTCGTAATTCTTTTGCATGTAGACTCTATGGTCTCATAATGTAGCGTATATCGACCGCTGTATCTCAAAGTAAGAAAGGAACCATAACGTTCTCTGTACGATGTTCAAGGCGCCAAATACGGCGCGCTTCTTTGGCCGAGAGGCTTTGTTTGTTTTGTGGCAAACTTTACCCGCCTTTTGTTTCAAAAATATGACTAATCTGGGGTAACCTTAGCACAGCCGCGCATAGCCTCGCTCAGACCACCTCCACCATCTCGATAGCGTTAAGGAACTAAGGCCGCGCTTGGAGGTATTGATATTTACCTGTTTTTCGGTTGTCCGCTGAACGTTCTGTTTATCACGGCCGAGATCCACTTCCTACGCGGCCAGAGGTCATAAATTTTATGCTAATCTCTACTCTTGGTGGCCACGGTATACATTATCCTATTTCAGAGTCAGTCCTCAACAGAATTAACAGTTATACGAGCACATCCGCCTTATATTTTATCAACAAGCCTACCCAAAAACGATGTTCTTCTTGAGTGATTTCACGTCCGTACTTGATCAAGTATAGCCAACTCTTCAAATCGCCGGCTTTCAAATTTATTTCTTAGCAACACTGGGCTCTGGACTCGTCTCTTCGTCTGTATAGTTTCCCGGACTATGCTTTGGCGCGGCAT
>WSTG01000282.1:0-22433 GCA_019616325.1 Ceratobasidium sp. 394 | reverse complement strand
CAGCGCGAGACACCGAAAAGTCAGCGCGGAGTGTTGTACCACCAGGCCGCCAAACTAAGCGAGGTTCGTCGTCAGCTTAGTCCCTTTCGGCTCCCTTCTCTCAACTGGTATGCTGTGACAGCACATCACAGGCCAGATGCTCCCTCGTGCAAAGAAGATTGAGGAACGACTCCGCGAGATCGAAGCCGCCGCCGCACAGACACAATCCCCGCCGATATCGCCCAAAACGGCATCATCCTCTCCATCCGAGCCGGACGCGCGACCAATGGGATCGATTGCAGACCGTATGCGTATGCTTGGCCAGGCGGGGCTCAACGTCGGAAATGCCGATAAATCCAAACCTCCCCCGCCGTCGGTCCGTACCAAACCTGTGGCCGCATCTGCGCCAGCTCCTCCCCTCGATATCACCTCGGCACCCCTTGATGCAGGATTGAATCCTATGCCCCTGAATTCTGGAGGGGGAGGGGGCGGAGCCAGTTCTATCCAGCACGATCTAGGTTATTTGGAGAACATCACTTCAGGACGATCAGTCAATGGCAACATGGACCATGGGGGCGACCGCGGTGTCCCAACACCAAATGGCGCGACATTCGATCTTGCCACTCCATCTCTACCTACGTTTGCATCACCACTAGCCCAACAGTCTGCCTTCCCACCACCCCCGCCCCCCATCCCACATCGAGCCTTCTCACCACCCCCAACGCAGAACCATGGAATGTTTTCTCTCAGCCCCACCTCAAGCTCAACCGGCGCAGGCATGTTCGGTCTATCCCCCGCACCTTCATCCACAACCTATAGCTCTCCCCCTCCACTCATACCACCTTCTGGGTCCAAACCTGCACGATCGCACAGCCAATCTCAACCGCCGCCTGTGCTTACATCTCAACCTCCTCTGCTACCACCTATTTCCCAATCCCGCAGCCCGCGCAGTATGTCACTCAATATCCCGTCACCTGGTCCAGGGAGCCTAAATAATCCGCTTCTTCCTTCACCTACAAAATCACCACGACCGCCTGTCCCGCCTCGTCTTACACCCTCCAGTACCGGAGACCGTACCCCGCCCTCGTCACGTGTAGGGATGGGTACTCCCCCGCTTCCGAGGAGTGCGCTATGGATGAGTCCTCAGACTACTGGGATGGGTGACGCTGCCTCTCTCGCTAATGGTGCGGCTGGTCCGAGTACGAATGGTGTCGTTCCTAGTACCACAGGAGGGACGAGTAGCGGGAGTCGAACCTACCCCGTTTCACCCCTTGCGACTGGCGGTGGAGCATGGTCCCCGCGACACACTATGTCTCCCAACGGCACAGGAACTGGAACTGGGTTTGGAGACGATGGACCGGGACTGGGGTTGGGGTTGGGACTTGGAGGTCCCAACGGGTCAAGCTCATTTTCAGCTCTGGGCATCACCCATTCACCTCGCATGTACGACCTCGCACAGCTAGCCGAAACAGACGAGTCCATCGCTCAAACTCTACCAGAATCGCAACCAATACCGCCGTCACACCGCAGATCTGACACAGCTGACAAATTTGCTGCGGCTTTCCCTTCACTCGATGAAATCGAGGCCCAATTCCCCTCGCTCGACGATGTGGAAAGCAAGCTTATGAAGGCGACCGTGCCCACTTCTGCTCCTGGAACCAAGCCTGCTGCTAATATTGGGCCGCCACCAGCACCTCCCTCTATTGGTTTCGAATTTGCCAAGGGGCCAAACAGGACTAGTAATGGGGGGAACCAGAGCATATCACCCATACCTCAACCGTTCCCGAACATCAGGCCCGAGTTGGACTCTGCGCCTCGACCTGCCTCGACACCCGCCACAAACCTCAATGGCGGTCGACCTGGGGTAGAATTTGGGAGTGCCAAGGGAATCAAGCCAGGCGCAATCAAACCAGACGCAGCGCCCAACGGCACTGCAAGCACAAGCAAGGCCGAACGCAGGTCAAGTCGTGATGCATCGACAGGCACGGTCAAAATGCCCAAGCCAGATCTGCCGATCGCGAACATCGTGAGCGCACGGACGCTCAAGGCATATCTCGCGACTGCACTCACCATTCTAGTGCTCGATGTACGGCCACGGGAACAGTTTGATGCGCGCCGAATACCGATTGAGGACTCGGTTTGCATCGAGCCGATAATACTGAATCGAAAAGGGTGAGTTGGCTTGAAATCTCGCGCGTGCGTGTTAATCACGAAAGCCGGGAGCAGAATGTCGGCCAAAGAGCTCCAGGAGGCCTTGGTACTTTCATCCAAAACCGAACGCACATTGTTCGAGCGCCGGAACATGTTCGATCTCGTGGTCCTCGTAGACACAGACAGTGAGCAATTTGGCGATTTAAATATGCCGATCGGGATGCTTTTTAGGATGATCTACGAGAATGAGTTCCTGAAGCCCCTGCGGCGCTCACCCGTATTCCTTCAGGGTGGTATCAAAGCTTGGGCGAATGACGTGGGAGAGCTGGTAGGAACGCAGGCAAAGGAGGATGTTGTTGTTGCACCGGCGCCAGAGGCGTCCAAGCGGTTATCCCGCAAGCCGGCTGTGTCACGCCCGGCGGCAGGGAATGTATCGCAACATACGAGGATGCCACAGGATGCAGTAAGTTTGCTATTTAATGGCTGTATGCGAAAATTAATCCTTGGTGTTAGGGACTATCGGGATCTTCATTTGGTACATCCGGTGCCATCCCTCGTGCGCCTATCACCTATCCCGAGCGAGCTGTTTCTCCTCCAACTTTGACCGGGACTCCGGGTCATTCCCATCGACCGATCGAGGACATAATGTCTCCTCCACCCCTATCGAGTGCCAACTACTTCGAACCCCCACACCACGCTCTCGCTGGCTCTGTCACTTTCAGTACCACCCACCCGCCCTCAATTGATTACCCAAACCTCATCAGGCCTCCACCGGCAGCAGCATCGCCCGCGATGGAGCGCGTTGACAGTCGACCACGCATTCCTCAACCGCCCAAGCCTCCCAAGTTCAAACCGAATTATCAGGTCGTGTATTGGCGCGACGAGCAACTCGGGATGTCTGGCTTGCGAAATCTGGGGAATACGTGTTACATGAACTCGGTTTTGCAATGTCTGAGCGGGACCGTGCCTTTTACACGATTCTTTACGGATGGGAGATGGCAACACGAGGTTAATATGCTGAACCCGCTCGGGACAAGGGGAGAGCTTGCAGGCGCTTTTTACCACCAACTGAGGGATATGTGGCAAGCGGAGATGCCTTACCTTACTCCAATCGGCTTCAGGGTAAGTCCATCCGGTATCTTGTTTTGGACCAAACTTATTGTTTTGGCCTGTAGAAATCGATTTGCCAACACGCAAGGCAGTTTGCTGGGAGCGAACAACACGACTCGCAAGAGTTCTTAATCTTCCTCCTCGACGGCATACACGAAGATCTCAACCGAATATTCGTAAAGCCAAACCCCGAAGAGCTCACGCCCGAGCGCGAGGCAGAGCTTGAGAGGATGCCGAAACAACTTGCAGGCGCGTACGAGTGGGCACGTTACCGAAGGCGAAACGATAGTATTGTTGTCGACTACTTCCAAGGCCAGTTTTGTAACCAAATGCAGTGTCTGACGTGCGGCGAGGTAGGTTTGCAACACTCCCGGGAGAATAAGCTCTTACACTGGATCGTAGACATCAACGACATACAATGCGTTCCTGAATCTTTCGGTGCCGATCCCGGTCAGCAAGGGGGTATCAAGAGTCTCGCTAATCCAGTGTATCGATGCGTTAGTCAATAAAGAGGTTATGGACAACGCTGATGCATGGTACGAGGATTCCATGTCTTCCCGTCTATTCTACACTAAAACCTCACACTAGGCACTGCCCTCGCTGCAAAACGGCCCGAAGGGCCGCAAAGCAGCTCACCTTATCCCGCGTGCCGCCCGTGCTCATCATCCACCTCAAGCGCTTCTCCTTCAAAGGGCCGTTTACCGACAAGCTCGAAACCCTCGTAGAATTCCCGCTTCAAGATTTGGACTTGACAAACTACATGCCTTCCCCGCTTCCTCCTGGCCGAGACCGCGACGAATTGAAGTCGCTAGAGGCGTACTCACCCCAGACGGATCCCCGGTGCCAGATGCCGCAGTACAAATACGAGCTTTATGGAGTCACGAACCACTTTGGGAGCTTGAGCAGCGGTCATTGTGAGCATTGGGATAATCTTGGCCTGAACACGCACTAACTGGATTGATGGTAGATACCGCATTTGTCAAATCTCGAGGCAAGTGGTTGTACTGCGACGATAGTCGAATCGCTAGCGCCGATTCAAAGGATGTCGTTGTAAGTACCTTTGCGTTGCTCGCCACTACACTTTTCTAACACACCCCACAGGGGAAGCCTGCCTATATTTTGTTCTATAAAAGAGTCCCACCTGGACAGTAAACCACCCGTGATTTCCCCCGACACTTGATACCTCCATGTACTCGCAACCCGCATCTCTCTTCTATGAGCTATTACTCTATCTCCCATGTTCTTATTTGGATGTATGTGGACCTACCCCAGCGACTGAATTGTAGGATGTAACATGAGAATTACCAAATCAAATTCATCAACGGAATCAAACGCAAACATATGCCGCCTTGATCTCAGATGCCGCGTCCAGATAAAGAAAGTCAAACGATTATTGTTCTATACGCAGTTCATTTCATGGAACAGCGAAGACGGTTTTGAAGTAGAAAAGCAACAGTGAAGCACATCCAACACACATAGACTAGACTGGCCCCTCGACTCAATTTATTTTCTGCTAGCCAGATGTTGAATTTACGCGTTAAAGGCAGAAACGTGCTCCTCGACGACCCGCTTGATCTCCTTCTCGGTCTCGGGGGTGACGGTTCCCTTGGAGATCTCGGCGAGCAGAGCCTGCTGGGTGCTGGCAAGGTGTTGACGGAACTCGCCTTCCCAGCGGACGATCTGGTCAACAGGGATGGGGTCGAGCTGTACATATTTGTTAGAAATTGGTCACACTAGCCAGCTCCTTGCACATACCAGACCGTTGACGCCAGCGTAGATAATTGGGACCTGGACCTCAGTGGGCAGAGGCTGGTACTGACCTTGCTTGAGGAGCTCAGTGAGACGAGCACCACGAGAGAGCAAGAAGCGGGTGGACGCGTCGAGATCAGAACCGAATTGGGCAAAGGCAGCGACTTCACGGTATTGCGCAAGGTAGAGCTTGAGCGAACCAGCAAACTTCTTCATGATCTTGCTGGAAACCCACGATTATGTCAGCAAGGCTCCAAAGCGCATCTAGCGCAGCAACTCACGTCTGGGCAGCAGAGCCGACACGGGACACAGAGAGACCGACGTTGATAGCAGGGCGGACGCCACGGAAGAAGAGCTCAGCCTCCAAGAAGATTTGGCCGTCGGTGATAGAAATGACGTTGGTGGGAATGTAAGCGGACACATCACCACCTTGGGTCTCAATGATGGGGAGAGCAGTCAGGGATCCGCCGCCAAACTTGTCGCTCATCTTGGCAGCGCGCTCGAGGAGACGCGAGTGCAGGTAGAAGACGTCACCGGGGTAAGCCTCACGACCGGGCGGGCGACGGAGCAGTAGAGACATTTGACGGTAGGCGACGGCTTGCTTCGAGAGATCGTCGTAGATGATCAGGGCGTGCTTGCCTAAAATGACAATTAATGAAGATCCTTTAAATTTGCAGCGGTAACTTGCCATTGTCACGGAACCACTCGCCCATGGCACATCCAGAGAAGGGCGCCAGGTACTGGAGAGGAGCAGCCTCGGAGGCGGTGGCGGCAACAATGATAGTGTACTTCATCGCATCGTTCTCCTCCAGAGTCTGCACGAGCTGGGCAACGGTAGAACGCTTCTGGCCAACAGCGACGTAGACGCAGTAGAGCTTCTTGTCCTCGTCCTTGCCATCATTCCAGCGCTTCTGGTTGAGGATAGTGTCGATGGCGACGGCAGTCTTTCCGGTTTGACGATCACCGATGATCAGCTCACGCTGACCACGTCCAATAGGCACCATGGCGTCGATGGGCTTGAGACCGGTCTGCATGGGCTGATTGACGGAACGACGGGGCAAGATACCTGGGGCCTTGAGCGAAGCACGGCGACGCTCAGCAGCCTCGATAGGGCCCTTTCCGTCGATGGGGTTGCCGAGGGCATCAACAACACGGCCAAGAAGCTTTGGGCCGACGGGAACGTCGACAATCTGGCCGGTACGTTTGACGGTGTCGCCCTCCTTGATGAGACGATCGTTACCGAAGATGGAGACACCGACGTTGTCGGCTTCCAAGTTGAGACACATGCCCCGGACTCCAGACGAGAATTCCACCATCTCCTCGGCTACGAGTTTATGAGAAATGAAATTGGAGTCAATAAGTTGGAATACTCACCTTGAACGTTCCTCTACAAATGAGTGCGATTATGCGTTAGTATGCCGCAGATCGTTGATAAAGTAACCGCCATACCAAGCCATAGACACGGGCAATACCGTCACCTATGAGGTTGGATTAGGGGATGTTAGGACGCATAGATCCCCGCAGAACTAACCAATAGTCAAGACACGACCAGTCTCCTGAACATCTCCGCCGAAAGAAGTGCCTGCAATGCGCGACTCGAGGATAGAGCTGACTTCGGAAGCAGCTATGGGATGAACAGATGCGGTGCGATTGATGAGCTGATGCCCGCTATATGCTCAGAACTGCTCCAGCTCACCAGCCTTGGGGGTAGCGTATGTGCGGGTGAACGCGGGCGCAACGAGCTGCTCACGGAGCTGCATACACAAATGATGTGCCAAAAAATGAGAAAAAGTGGGCAGATCGCGTGATTAATACGTAAATATGCATACCAACGGCCTGGCGTTGCGCGAGGCGATGGCTGCCGCACGCTTCGCAGAGTTACGGAGGGCGATGGAGTGCATCACTGCGATTGTGTTGGAGGGCGGGCGAAAGAAACGGTGGGAACGATTTCAAGGAGCGGCCCGGAAGTAAACATCCGACCCGATCCGCCCCGTACTACCCCGACCCAAGCTATCCCAGTCATGTTCGCGAGGCGTAAGTCGCACCGAGCACTCTGTATGCTGCATCTAACCGTTATTTTACCTTGATTTTATAGGCCTCTTGGAGTTGTTGCGGGCAGAGGGTTCTAGTACCTGCTCCTTCCGGCCAAGATTTCAATTTGCAAGACACCTTTCCGTCTCCAACTCTGGCGCTCCTCCAGCAGCAGACATCGCGAGTGCCCTCAGTCTAATCCAATCACAACCCTCGCACTATGCAGTTACCACCGTAGCCGGTCGCAAATACCTCCTGGCTCCGCGAGACGTCCTCACAGTTCCGCGCTTACGCGATGTCCGTCCTGGCGATTCTCTCCATCTGGACGCGGTACACGAGTTTGGCTCACGCGATTATGCTCTACGGGGTACTCTACCGGTTCGCGTAAATGCAACTGTTTTGGAGCACACCAAAGGACCTATGCTCGAGATCTTCAAGAAGAAAAGGAGAAAAGGCTACGAGAAAACGATTAAACACAAGCAAACCTACACTCGTCTTCGCATTGGGGAAATTGAGGTTACCGCGTAGCTTTTTGTGGCATCACGGTTTGAACTCTGTTTATCGACCCTTTGATGTATTTTTATTGTCAACTCGATCGCCTTGACGCATAGACTCCGACTTCAAACTTGTGATGACCCTTGGTGATAATACCTCAAAGTGACGTACAATCGTTCCCCGGACTTGAAGCAACCGACTGGGTAGATATCCAATATTCACATGAATTCTTTAACTTTAGTACATCGCTTTTGAACAGTCTCTTCTCGTCTTTATGTATGCAATACATGACTACGGGCTCTGGCATGTAAAACGACTGGCGAAGCGCAGCAAGACAGATAGTGGATGGTGCAGGTGTGGATAGGGTAGACGATAGTGGGTAGAAGGTGATAGAGTCCAAGGTTGGGGTAATGAAACGCGATTATGTTTATGCAGCGCTGTACAGGAACAGGTTGTTTGTCGCAGCGATCTGAGGGAAAAGGTTATTGAGTACAGCTATTAGGTTTGATTCGGGCAAGCTCACAGCAATCGTATTCTCTCGAGGGTGCCAGCTTCCGTGTAAGATCTTCTTGTTAAAATCGATAGTGTCCACGTTCATGCCTTGGCGTCCTGGGGCCCCTCCACGCACAGGTGTCCGCGCTCCTCCCATTCGGTTCGCCCGGAACGCGGACTTGTCGGCTTGTAGCAGGACGTCATTGTTTCCCTCGACATCATATATCCGGAAGTAGTTATGATAGGATCCCGTCATCACTTGCCTAGGTAAACACGCGAATCAGCATATTTGCACAATCACATCAAACCAACTTACGAGCCATCTCCACTGAACGAGCACTCGAACTTGTCAAAGATACAGTCGTTCTCATACAAGTCGCACAGCTTCCCACGCAGATGGTCGTGGATGTTGATCGTCTTGACCGGTCGGCGATCCATATTCATATCCCAAACCTTGAGGCTCAAGTAATCGCGGGAGAGAATGTACCGTCCGTCTCGACTAAACTTGACGTCCGAGATTGAAGAGATGATTTCGGAAAAGAACGATCGGTTGGAGGGGTCTTCCTCTTCCTCAAATTCTGGGTAACCGGACGACAACGAGTTAGGCACGAGGAGAAGGTAGACAAAGGGAGTCGCGCACGCTTAGCATGTCGATCGCATAATGCTTGGTCCCGCATGTCGGCGAGCTTAATGGTGCCCTTGGAGCTCGAGTACATAAAAGTATTGCAGTCGATAGGGTGGAACTCTGCGGCAGTGATAACCTCGGTCAATTCCTCCATATTGACAGGTTTGATGTCGACAATGTCTGTGGATCGGCTCAGAATATGGTTCCAAAGCCACGGTTATTGTTAGACTCACTGAAGCTTTGATCGTGAATGCCAAGATTCCAGAGGTTAATGCGCAAATCATCCGCACTAATGTACGTCTCGCCGTCGGAATTGATCGAAATCGAGTTGATATGGTACGCGTGTGCGTTGGCGTAAACCTTTCGGGGGATCGCCGCAACGACCGCATCGCCGGCCGTCATTTTCGGCAGTTTCAGCCCGGCCGCAGTGGTCGGAGGGGGCGTTGCTCGTTGGCCATTATGCAAATTCGATTCCGAGACCTGCTTAATCGTCTTCTCGTGCACCTTCCACAACTTAATCGTCTTGTCTAAATAGGCCACACGATGCGTAAGCGGTGGCTGGTGTGCGTCAAATGCAAGAAAGCCAATCGCACCATTTGTAGAAAGTAAAAAGTGAGCAGCATTTTGCCGCTTACACCACTTTATCCTGTTGATCTTTTCTTCGATCTCCAGCGACTTGAGATAGTCAAACTCGGGCTCGTGGGATTGGAACTCGGTGTAGAACTTGTATTCGCATCCCCGTTTCTGACCAGTCAAGAGCACGACACGTCAGCGTTTTTCCTACTTTTCAAACGAAGAGCATCGTTTCCGCGCGACGCGTAAAGGCGAAAAGAGATGAAAATGCAAATACAGGGACCGCGACTGACCTGGTTGTTTCGTTCAAATAGCACCACTCGTCCGCCTTTATCCCCTGTCGCGAGGTAGTCGCCCGTGTGGTCAAACTCGACGGTCGAGATGATGTCCGCTGGGTGAACCAAACCCCACTCTGGTCAGACGTCACCTCCGCGTTAAGGGAGGATACGGTATACCTTCCGTGATGTCCTCTACCTCGCCCTTGTCACCAAAGCACTGGGCAAACCGCCATGGCCCTGAGCCTGATGCAGTGTCGCCGTCCATGAAAGAGTATGTTAGCGTGGTTGTGGGGAAGCGCAGGTCGGGTATGTCGTCTTAGGCTAAGGGCTCGCAATATTATGTAATACTCTACGGGCCTTTCCGGAGTTTTGCCAATCTTCTGCCAACGACCACCACTACTCTGCTTACTGCGACGATGGCAATTGCTCCTATTACTGGAAAGCTGCGCAAGCGTCTCATTCTTGATCTCTCTGCTGCCCTTGGCCTTGGAGTTGCTGCCGGATACGGTTACTGGTGCGCCTGCTAGTTGATCTGCGATAACTTGTTCTCACCGCTCCCCTCGCGCACAGGTATGGCATACATCTCCCATCGGGTATGATTTCTCTCTCGAACATACGATAATATAAGTCTCGCCGCTAATCTCAACCATGCACGTAGTCCGTCACCGCGAGCAGTTCTACGTTAAACTGGCCCAGCAAGCAAAGGAGGAGGCATAATCCATCGATAGGGGCGGGCGAATGTTAACCAGAATCCATGTATGCCGAACCAAAATCCCAATCGAATCATTGTCTTGTCGCATATTCGCATCAGCCGGACACGCTCGGTCACGGATATGAATCAGGTTGAGAGATGATACATACAAACATCCATGATAGTAAAGTACTAATGGGATAGGCAAGTATAAACGGCGAAAGTGACTCTAATTTCGACTGGTTTTGTCCTTGGAGCGTAACGAATTCAGCTTCTCACAATTGGGCATCGGCTCAGCTCGGATGCCCCGAATCTTCTCCCAGTCCGCGCCAAATCCAAGAAAGCCCTGATGCTGCTGAATACGGTGCTCCCTTAACTCTGCCTCATTCTGACACAGGTTGTAAAGGTGCTCCTCATAGTGCCGCTCGACTACCCGTTCGAAAGAACGCAGTTGCGCAGCCTCTTTTGGACTTTGTTCCTTCCCGACGGTTTTGATATGCTCCGCTGCCTTTCCCACAGGATGCTGCGCCCATTCCGACTGAGAGACAAAATAGGGGACGTCCAGCCGTGATGTTGTTCGTCCAACGTTAAACGTTCGTGTTTTGTCATATCGGAACCCGGGAGTGCTAGGGCTGCCATCTGTTACGATGGAGAGAAGACTCGAGAATAGGGAGACTGCAAGCAGGGCGATAAGTGGTAGGAGCTGGACCAAAAGGGAGCGACCGTCGGCCAGTTCTGGACCTTGCCTCCTGGTCTCTTGGGTTGGCGGTCGCTGTGGGAAACGCCGCATTCGAATACCCGGTCCTCCAAAGGACGCGGTAAATACTGCGGCACAATTCATAAGTATAATTAATATGCGCGTAAGAACGAGGATAGGCACGTACTCGGACCGCCACCAAACCCATTCCCAAAGCCCGCGTTGAAACCTGGTCCTCCAAATCCACCGCCACCAAAGAACATGTTAAAGACATCTGGCGAGAATTTTGAGTTGACTATTAGGACGCCCACAGTCGAACATACCTTCGGGGTTTATCTCTTCCTCGAAGAACATGTGGTTGTATCCTGGTCGCATGTTCATCCCACTCATGCCGCTTGCTGACGAACGGCCTCCGCCACCTCCCCTCTGTTCCGGATCGCCACCGACTTGGTCGTAGACAGCTCGCTTTTGTGGGTCGGACAGAATCGTAAAAGCTTTAGAGACCACTAGAAGGGAATGTATGTCAGATGAATATCTAGGTAGGATTTGTGTGCCATACGTTTGAAAGCCTCGTCCGCTCCAGGAGCATTATTTTTGTCGGGATGTAGCTGTAACGCGAGCTGGACAGGCCACATCAGCATTCATTCCAGTTTAAAACCAGCACTCGTACTCACCTTCCGATAGGCCTTCTTAACCTCCCCATCGTCCGCTTCCCGAGATATCGCGAGTACTTCATAATACTCCGTCACACCACACGACTGCACTCGTTTCACAATCGCAGCCTGTTCCGCCGTCCATTTCTTCTCCCCCGACGATGCTTCGCCAGCATCCGCCTTTTCCTTCCCCTTTCGGATATGCGCGCCGCCGGCCGAGGGATGCGCCTCGGTTCCGGAGCTCGTCGCACTCGCGGGGGGTGCTTCAGAGGAGTCGGGGAGCGAGGCAAGGAAAGCTTTAGCCTCGGGGGTGGGGTAGAGCCTGATTGATTTATCCGCGAGTCTGCGGGCTTCCGAGATGTTTCCACCCTCCAAATGTTTTTGTGCGAGCTTGAGACTCTTTAGTGCGCCTTCCTTCTCCGCATCCTGGAACGAGCATAAATACACCCATGCAATAATATAGAAACAGTGCTTTCATACCATGGTATTTCTTCAAAGGGTATTGGGCCGGTTCAGAGAGAAACGGTGAGGCCGCCGAGAAGGACACGTAGGTTTGCAAGATGGCTGAGTTGACGATGATGCAGTCGGTACCGCTCAAACGCCAGGCGCTAATCAGCTCCAATGCCCAAACTTGCTTTATGTGGCTCGTTTAAGCTTCCACCATGTCTACCGTAACCCTCTTTGTTTCGTCTCCAGACACCTACTCTGAGAGAAAATATGACTTGCATCTCACCATCGGACAGCTCAAGGTGCATTGCTATAGCCGCCCTCGCGCCCCTCGCCTGTCTAACACCGCCTGAATGAATACTAGGGAAAGCTCGAGTCGGTCACCGGAATCGCACCAGACTTCCAGCGTTTGACGGTGCATCGTTCTGGGGACGCCGCTGATGCTGCTCCTCTTCATGTGCTCGACGATGACAGTCGGCCTTTGGGATTCTACAGCCTCTCTGATATGATGTTGTTAAAGGTACGTAAAGAACTTGTGTTTGCGTAGACATCTGGTACATATCAAATGCACTCGCTACAGGTAGCAGACACCAGCGCCAATTCCCTAGCTGGTCAATTCACCGACGTGTCAGCGGTGGAGAAATTCGAGCTAACGGAGGAAGAGTATCAGAAGCGAACAGGTGCGTCTTACACCGCGACCTCCACGCGGCTGTTCTGTTCTTTCATACGCTTAAGCAAATGTTGTTAATTCGCCTTAAACAGATACTGTACTTGCATACAAACAAGCCCACAAAATCGGCCGCTTCGCAGACTCCACCCAGGCGCCCGCCTCTCAAGTGTATACAGCAGCCCCTGAGGTCAAACCCGGCGCACGCTGCAAAGTCGAAGCCGAATCAGGGGACTCGGACGCCAAGAGAGGTGTCATCAGATTTGTTGGACCGACCAAGTTTGGCAAGACAGGTGTGTGTAAAGGATGAGGTGGGGCACGTTGCGCCAAAATTGACATGTTAACCGCAACAGGAACTGGCGACTGGGTTGGTGTGGAGTATGACGAGCCGCTAGGCAAAAATGACGGATCGTAAGTGGTCGTAGTTGGTGCATCGCGATTTTATCTAAATCTGGTTTTAGGGTACAAGGCGAACGCTACTTTACCTGTAAGGATAAACACGGCGTGTTTGTGAGGCCAGACCGCGTCGTCGTCGGAGACTTTCCTCCCGTCGATCCGTTTGCTGATGAAGAATTCGAGATGTAACGGTCGATTCAATGAACAAATGCTACCTATAGCTTCACGGATGTAAATGGATCATAAAATCACACGCATGTAGCCAGGGATTAACAATGAAATACAACTATCTACATATGCATATAATACACATCCCGTACTTTGCGAACGCTGGAACCACAAGACAGACTACAGACACAATACAGCATGAACATTTTTAGCCAGACACGTTTTCTAGTCGCAATTGATATGAATAATCTCGGGTTCGCCCTTCACCTCATGCGCAAGTGGCGAATTGCCAGTTCCACGGGGCTGAAATTGCACCACAGCGGCCCTGCGCGGCATAAGCTGCGCGGACTTGGCTCCTTTCCATTTGATCTTTTTCAGTTCTTTGGCCCTTTGCTGCATCTTCTGAGCCTCGATTTTGTCCTGGCGTACCTTGAGCTCCTCCGCAGCCATCCAGCGCACCCCACAAGGTTTGCTTGAGGTCCAGCTTAGAGGGTCCTTTTGAGCTATTACCGGGCCATGTCCAAGCTCTTCTCGCGTTCTCCGGACTGGTTCGAAAAGCCTATGCTTCCCAATCGCCTGTTCCGCCTCCTCCAACGGGGCCAAAGGTTTCTTCCTAATTGGAATATACCCGACGTTTTCGCAGTCAGGAGTGCCGATGACGCTTAAATAGGCCTCTAGCCGATCCATAGCGCTAACTGTAGAGTCTGGGACACTTTCGGTCGTCCAAGATGATGCTGAGTCTGGAAAAAGAGACGAACTAGCCTCTGTCGAAGCAGAAGGGATGGATTCCATCCTGAGGGGAAAGAACGTCGTATCTTCTGTAGAGAAGGGCAAGAGATCCACTGGAGGAGGGGGCATTGAACCTGGGATCAAAAGGGGCTCTATAGCTGGTGAAGGGGGCTTTAGTCCAGGAGACCGTGAGCCGCTCCTGCCCCATAGGTTGGCCCAGCTCCACCCCAATTTGGTCGGTTTGGGCTGAAGAGTCGGGGTATTTGGGGGTAGAGGAAGAACGGGGGACAAGCCAGGTACGACTGGACAATAGGAGTTCTTAAATGTTTCCAAGCCATTCTGCACCATGGGATTAAGAGCGCAGCCCCATATCAATAGACAATATGAAGGCTTACTGGTTGTGCTCGTATGATACCAAAGTACTGGTTCACTACTGCTCCAAAGCTAAGGAGAGTCCTCGCGTTGCGTAGTTTATCGTGGTCTATCGACTGTCTCCCAGGGTCATTCGTCAGTTATAGGCATCCATACCACAGCATGCACTAACCTCGCGGATGTCAACCAACTCCTTCAAGTTTATGCCCAGACTCGCGGAATCTTTCCATATCTGAAGCGGCCAATACTGATGCATATTTATGAATAAGTTCGACGGCCATTATCGGAATACGTGAACCTACTTTGGCGTGACTCTGGTTAAGCTTAATTTCTACGCCATAATGCCAAGCCAAGTACAGAAACTCGACAGAGAGCGAGGTGACTACAGCGCGGTCTTCGTGTTCGAGAAGGAGGCCATATCTCTCCGACTGTAGATCACGGTCAGCACACAAGCACGGGCCTCGGGTAATGATTCGAGGTGCGTCAAAGAACCACTTACATATGACATCAAGTTATTGAGGATTACCATCGCGGCAAAATGCTGAGCAGTTCCACTAGGAAGCTCGTCCCGAATTCTGGCAGCCAGCGCAACTGCATCCACAGGAGCTCGGAGCGACATTCTCCAAATTCGCGTTCCCTCTATTGCTCGAGCAAGCGTGAATGAACGGCGCGTAGTTGCACCAGTACAGCACCGACAACCACCAGAAAGCAACAGTGAAACTTGGTGGATTCGTGAACCTGAGAGTTGGTGAGGGACGGCTGAAAAACGTCGAATAGGAGCTCGCCCCCCTAGGAGCCTCGAGATAGGGGCCCACCATCCTGTGTCACGGATAGGAGTCTTCAGAACAGGGGTGTAACGTATCACGGGGTGCGCAGGGACCATGGCTTTGCTACTGCACAAGACCACCGGCTGGTAGGGGAACCGCGCGTACCAGTCGTGACCAACCAGCAGCTCGTATGTCCAAAGTAGGCTCATGAGACTTCGATGGGCTTTTCGGTTGGGTGGTTTGAGACTTTAGAGGTGTGGGACTGACACCGTGCTGAAGTTCCGGTCACTAAGGAGAAAGGACCGTGCTGAATAAAGGACAGGTATGGCGACGTCACGACGCGTCCAATATATTAATGCTTTGAGGTTATTGGACCTCGATATGACTTGTTGGGTAGTAAACCAGTTGGAAGCACGGTGAGCGGGTGTAGGATAGGGTGGTTTTCAACAAGGATCGTGGGGAACTTGGGCTGAATCGAGAAAGAGACTTATCCACTTTAGGAAGGTGAGACATGATTGTTGTGCAAATGTGGGCCGGGGGGAATGATTAATGCAATTATACACGGGAAGAAAGAGTCGAATACAAATCGAAGATATAAAAATATATAATGATACAACAATAATCTATGCTCTTAACCGGGGTGCACCCGCATTACCCCGAGACGAGTTCGTAGATGCCCGAGAGGAATTAGCACTGCTGCTCGTGCTCGCGGCCTTCTGAGGCTTCTCTGTGTCTTCACCCAGTGCTCTCTTGCGGCTGGCCTTTGCCTCCTTAATTCTATCTGCCATGACAACTCTTGCTTTCCAGTCTGGTGGCACCCATCCCTCCTTAACACCTTCCTGTCGCGCCATCCTCAGCCGCTTTGAGAACCGATCATCAAGAGCAGCCTCACGCGCAGCTTGTTCTTCCGCGTCGAGTGGAGGAGGCAGACTTGCGGTAGAGGTCGCGGTAGAGGTGGAGGCGTCGGACAGTTTCCGCTTTTTCTGAGACGGAACGCGGAGAAGCGATTGAGAGGGAGGAGGGCCATAGATAACCGTCCTAGAGTCATCGTCACTGTCCGGATCGTAAGGTGGGGTAGAAGTTTGAGCGTGCGGTGAGGGTAGTTTCGAAGGTCCGGGCTGAGAGATTAAAGGGACGGAAAATGCCGCTGAAATTTCGGCTTCGTCCGCTGTGCTCGTGGGAGATAGGACTTCGAGTGAATCTTCGTCGGAGTGGGCACAGTAGCATGAACGACGTCTGTTTTTCGATGTGGATTGCTTGGAGGCATGGTACTGACAGTGGAAACTTTGAGCGCGCAGGCCAAGGAGGATAGAAATGATATACCTTCTTCTTGTACCTAAGCTTCCGTTGGGTTTGTTCTTGCACCTCCTTCTGCAGTACTTCAATCTGCGACCTTAGAATACCGACGGCACCCTCGGCGCGTATCGACTCTGTATACCGGCGCTCTTCGAGTACGTTCGCCTGTTGTTCCCACTGTGCAGCCTTAGCCTCGGCCCGCTTCGCAACCTTCTCCCACTGGCTGGCTTCCCGTCTGGCCTGTGCAACTTCGAGCTCGGCCTCGTGGAAGCGCTGTTCGTAGCTCGCAATTTCGTTGCGGTACATGTCAACCTGCATGCGTGTTTCACGTTGCAAGTCTTTCGCGCTGTCGAGTCGAACAGCGTAGACAAGTTTGCGTCTAAGCTCAGTGATTGCGGTGAGCAATGTATCCAACGCCTCCTGGGGTGTGTTATTAGTAATGCTACGGCGGGTGGCTACGACTAATGTACTCACTCGAGATTGTTCAGACCGTTGATCTACGCCAACGTACCACTGCTCTGTAGAGGTCACAATCTTCTTGAGCTCTGGCTCAGTGCTTTCAACGCCTAACTGGGATGCTGCCTCTGCGATGGCATGCGCCTGTTCGAGTTGAGCTTTTGATAAACAAGGGCCGGAGCTCTCGCCAGAAAAGCTCGATGAGGACGAAGTGGAAGCAAGAGAACGAATAGGTGTGGGTAGATAGATCCGATAAACATCTTCAGGCGCACACTCGGTGCGACAAATCCCACAAACGTGGTTGGCCTGGCCACGCTTGATGGTTCTTGGAAGACAAGAGCTACACATTATGTGACCTGAAAAAAATTGGACGGGGAGTTAGGTTGAGCAGATAGGATGAAAACGCGAGTTGATATAGTGCAACACGCGCATACTCACCACACTTGAGAGCAACCGGGGTGTACTTCGGTTTGTCCATCGCCTCGAAACATGTCGGACACTGATAGTCCACCATGACTGGTGGATGTGGTGGGGGAGTTTAATGATGGCCGCACGACGTTGTGCCGGGCGAATATAATAGCGCGCCGGAGTGGTTGTCACAAAGGTCCAAGCCGGTGTCGGGGAGCTCGAAGCCACGGCGGCGACGGTCCAAGTGAAGTCCTTCACTTCATTTGGCCCTATTGAGATGATGCGTGAAGTCTGTTTGCACCATCACGTGCCTGTTCAGGTCAGGTGGCGTTTCCTCACGCTCAGCCACCACAATGGCGCCGCCACGCCCGACCATCACTCCTCATGTGGGGGTCCCAAAGGTATGTGCATTAGCTAGAGTGTTCCCTTTTCTGATCTTTTCCAGGTCTCCTTTCGAAAAATATCCCCGACAGGCAAAGAATACGATGGAGTTGACGACAAGATTGCTCAACATTACGGATGTACGTACCATCCACGATCTCTTCTCGAAAATCTAACGTCTGCCTACAGATAACGAAGTAGAAGTGGCCTTTGAACGTCCAGAACACTACATACGATATGTTGGTAAGTCTCCTTTTGCTACACCAATGTCTGGATTCTGATCATGCCTCATAGAACCTATGGAGTCCGAGCTGTTTACCCTGGTCGAATATGACATGGATGAACAAGGTGCATTAATTGCTCTTCAGCCTTCCACTGCCATTGATATCTTCCTCAGACGATGAATGGCTCAATGCAATTAATGCCGAGCGATACCACGACCAGGACGAACGCGTCTCGTCAGAGACGTTTGAGATTATTATCGACCGCCTCGAGAAAGAATGGTTCGACTTGGTGAGCAACCTCTCCTGTGTGTGCCCTCCTAATAGCCAACTTGCTATTTTCAGATGAAACGAATCCCCAAACCTGACCAAGCGCTCCCTTCCGAGGATTCTACCTGCGCGGTATGCGACGATGGCGAAGGCGAGAATTCCAATGCGATTGTCTTTTGCGATGGATGCAACCTCGCGGTGCACCAGGACTGCTACGGTGTTCCTTACATCCCCGAGGGTCAATGGCTTTGTCGAAAGTGCACCGTGGCACCAGAGAGTCGCGTCGAATGTATACTATGTCCCAATGAGGGTGGGGCGTTCAAGCAAACCTCGACTGGAAAATGGGCCCATTTGCTTTGCGCGATCTGGGTTCCGGAATGCATTCTTGGTAATCCGACCTTTATGGAGCCTATCGAAAATTCAGACAAGATCCCAAAGCAGAGGTGGAAACTGGTTAGTAATCTGTTAAGCTTTGTAATTGTGTTCGTTCCTAAGCCTCGTTTTAGGTCTGCTCGATTTGCAAGGTCAAGCAAGGAGCCTGTATCCAGTGCAACAAGAACACTTGTGTTACGGCTTTTCATGTGTCTTGTGCAAGGCGGCAAAAACTACTTTCGCCCATGAAGAGCCACGGCGAGGGTGAGCTTCAAGCCTTCTGCGAGAAGCACCTTCCGGTAAGTAGAGCCTCAGGCACGCCAGTCACTTGTCCTGATATTTGCCTTAGGCCGAGATGCGCGTCAACCGGATCGTTCCTCCTTCGCCTCTCCCCCCGACTGCTCCCACCAGTCCCGTTCGGTCGCCCAAAAAGGCTGCCCGTGTCCAAGTCCAGCAAACAGGGCCACCATTAGTCCCGGCGATCATCGTGGAGAATATCATGCAATACACGGCGCGAATCAAGTTCCGAAAGAAACTACCCTTCTTACTTGCGGTCTGCAAATACTGGAGTTTAAAGAGAGAGGCGAGAAGAGGCGCCCCATTATTAAAGCGTTTACATCTCGAGGTGCGCCCGGAGACGCACCGAAGCTCTCATTTACTCACCGCCTTGTTGACTACAGCCATGGGCGACCTCTACAGCGAGCAAATTACAAACCGATGAAGCAAAGCTCAAGTACCTTGATGTATGTCCTCGCGCTTCGTGCTTATCCATGTACTTATACTCGCATCGCAACAGAATCTTAACCGTCTTCGTACTGACCTGGAACAAGTTCGCACAGCTGTTGATCTTATCCGACAACGCGAAGAACAGAAGCAATTGCAGGCTCAGGCGACTGAATCGCTCCTAGCGGCATATCTGCTACCATTCGATACCGAAATTAGGAAGGCCTATGACGCCGTTCTTAAGTGAGTTCTTGTGGGCGCCCACCCAGGCCTCTCACCGCATGCGATCATTAATATCCCTGCCTCTAGTCTCGACCGTCATGCTCACTTTTTGAACCCAGTATCTCGCACAGAGGTCCCGGACTATTACACCTCGGTAGCGAAGCCTATGCACTGGCTCGCAATATACGCCAAGATTGAGCAGCATGAATATACGGATACACAAGCATTTGTGGTACGTTGTTCACCTCGAATGCCCTTGCGGGGAAATAACGCTTTTCATAAACAGGACGACGTCAATCTGGTTCTTGACAACGCTATCGGATACAACAAGAAAGACACGGTCTATCATAAAGCAGCCGTTAGGATCAAGAACAACGTGCAGCCGGTGCTAGCACAGTTTCAAACGACCGTGCGAGAACGGATTGCCTTGTGGAAAACGTATGAGCACTGGGAGGAAAAGGGACAAGTCGAAGAAGCACCAAATGATGCCGTGCCAGCCGGTATTCAAGTCTCGCAAGGCGCAGAACCTGATTTGGCGAATATTCAACGCGCCGAAAACAGCACCACGGACGATGCAGTACTCCAGCCCCCCGACGGGGACATTACGCTCGGTGCCCTCCCTAACGACCCAACGAGTCTCCCAGCCGACGAAGAAATTGTTCCCGAGACGCCAGACCAAGAACTAGCCAATAAGCCAGAACTGCTGGTTGATAAACCAGGATCTCCTGATAGCGTAGAAGGAGCGGTTCCAGCCGCCACAACTGTTCCAGCAATTCCACCGCCGCCACCGGTTGGCGACCTGGAGCCTTTTCCCCCTGTACTTCGCATGCTCCAGGATCAAGCGAGTGTTTCTGAGGACATTCCTTATATCCTCAGCACCGACCCATTCACCTCCTTTTTTGCCTACGACCGGCCAATCCTCAAACCTCCCCCTCCGCCAGCACCTCCACCGCCCCCAAGGCAGCCACGCAAAAACAAGAAAAAGGCCACAGCTGCTGAGGGTTCTGCACGCGCGGTGCCATTTTCGACTCGAACTACAAGAGGAACAGCCGCACGAACCGATTCAACGTCTCCCCAACATCCGCATCCCCAGCGTGTTGTAC
This sequence comes from Ceratobasidium sp. 394, assembly GCA_019616325.1. Classification (NCBI taxonomy): domain Eukaryota; kingdom Fungi; phylum Basidiomycota; class Agaricomycetes; order Cantharellales; family Ceratobasidiaceae; genus Ceratobasidium; species Ceratobasidium sp. 394. The sequence goes on along the minus strand of WSTG01000282.1, from coordinate 1,911 downwards.
TCCTGGTCCGAGATCCTGCACAAACCCAACCAAACGACGGTAGTGCGCAACCCCCGCCAGAAACTGACCCAGAACCTGCCTCTGCCTCGACGCCAACTGCTAGGGGTGGTGTTAAGCGGAAGCGACAAGACTCTGAGGGTTGGGGACAAGTTGTCGAAGACATAACTCATCATGACTCTTTCAAGGTGAGTGCCAAGTGCCAGGCTATGCCGAATGCTGACACGTTTGTGTAGTACTTTGAAAGCGGTTGGGTATTGCCGGCAGGGATGACCAGAGTGAGGCGACCGACCAACCCCCTTGCACAGACTAGTGCCCGCAAATCTTCGAAAGGCGAGTTTCACAGAGATTGCATTGTCAAATCCTTAATAATTGATGACTGCAGAACCAAAGCGAGTTCGTAAATCGGCTTCGGCTACTGTGTCAAGACAATCCTCCCAAATGCCCCCAGTCGAGCAAGCAGGGCCTAGCGAGTCGACTATACCTACGGACACGCCACTCGCCCCGCCCCTCAAAGATCTTGTACCAGGCACGCTCCCTCCGGAGCCTATCCCAGCGGGCCAGTCGCGTCAGCTACCACAGACTCTCAGATTAAAAGTAACGAGATCGCGGCCGAAAAAAAAGCGTGGCGGAGACTCGTCAAGTGACCTGAGTGAACTCTCAGAGGTAGACGAGGCAAAAGTCGATGCATTGGTCGAAGCAATCCCACCGACTGAACTAGCCCCACCCCCCGAGCCAGCCTCACCCCCCGAATCTGCTCCACTCCCCGAACCAGCTTCACTGGCTGAACCGACCCCATTGGCAAAATCTCCGACACCTCATGAACCGAGTGGAATTCATCGCGACGCTGAAGGCGAGCCAATTTATTACGAGCCAGGCACATTAGTTTGGGCGAAACAGGGTAGGTCCAGTCGCACTCGTACCAATCTACATCTAATACTTTAGCGTAGCCGGGTTCCCATGGTACCCCGCAGCCATTGCCGAGCCAATGGATGAACGAGCCCCAGTTAAGGTAATGACACTGGGGGAACATCTTCGGGAGAAATCCCAAGGTAAAGAGCGTCTATACCTCGCTCAATTCTACGATAAACACCGGACATGGTGGGTATTCCTTTAGCTTCGATCACAATGTCCAAACCCTCAATCGCTTTACCACATTAGGACCTGGGCCACCCTGGGGAAACTGTCCATGCTGGGTGAAGATCCAGGTGCGATAGCCCGGTTGTACCCCATGCGGTCTCATAAGTCTGATCTTGCTTCCCCTTGCGAAGAAATTGACCAGAAGTACTTGCACCAGTCTGGTAAAGGTGTGAACAAGAAGGACCTTCGGCTTGCGTACGAGTGCGTACTTGTAGTTGTCCAGGTTCAGTGACTCCTCTGACCGATTTCTTCCAGGAAAGCAATGCAGGATATGGAAACTCCAGAAGAAGCAGAGCAAATCGCCTCCAATAGCCTTGTATAGGATTATTCAGCTTGTTGCGCTATATTTTCTTTATGTGTTATCAATATCCCTTTCTAACCACTGAGCAACACGATGTCGCCGAAATGCGTGAAGCCAATAAGCACTAGCCTGTGTTATACCACGCGCTTTACTTTCGAGGATATGCGCTTTCGCTTCATGGTAGAGCAAACTACTCAGAATTTTCTTTTAACTTTTCCCCAGAGCAGCTTTCAAGGGGCTAGCTACTAGATTTTCAATTTCAAAAATCACCGCATGCACACACGTCACGTGCCGCGCTACCAAGCAAGGTCGCTCTCACGAACGACGTGTGGCTCAATCTTAACACCCAATTCACCCTATTTACCTGTTTCTACGCACTACTCTTTCAGTTTACTTCTCATCCACCCTACATGCTTGACAAAGACTCATTTATCGAGATCTTGGATCGATTACAATCCCCTACATATGGTGCA
>WSTG01000281.1:0-22494 GCA_019616325.1 Ceratobasidium sp. 394 | reverse complement strand
ATGATGTGTGACGAGGATCTGCCGATAAAGTGTTACGAGGTGCCCACTTTCCACGGTGGGTACATACCACAGTCCGGTCAGCCAGCAACGGTCCCATGAACAAGTTGTCGATCAAAAAGCGCGCAGTGTGGCTGTCGACTGAATCCTAGTTTAGTCGTATATCATAACACCCTTAATAACCAACTTACCAGCCGCCAAAGGGTCGTCCAATAAAACCCGCTTTGTCTGGGCATACACCGCTCGCGCCAATGCTGCACGTCATATGTTCACCAACTGCGTAATTCTCAATAAGACTCGTAACGCACCAACTCGCGCCTTTTGACCACCAGACAGACTCACGCCCCTCGCCCCAATCTCCGTCATATCTCCATCCTCAAAGATATCGAGATCAGGTTTCAGCGCGCAACACTCGAGCACGAGCTCGTATCGTTCCTCGTCATACGGCGTGCCGAAAATAATATTGTCCTATGGTTCAATTCACATTAGGGTCCACTCGTGCTAGGATGGAGGAACAAACCTTGATGCTCTTGTGCTCCAGCCAACTCGTTTGAGCTGCGAAACCAATCCCACCACTCTTGTCCAGTACTAGTTCCCCGCTCGTAAGTGTCATCTCTCCCAAGAGCGCCATCAACAACGCCGTCTTTCCCGCCGCCGTCGGACCCGTCACAAGCGTAAGCTTCCCCTCGGGCACTGTCAAATCCACATCCAGGAGCTCAAACCGGGTTTCGGACTCGTCGCTGTCGTCATCAAAACTCAACACGCGTTGAGTTTTGGCAGGGGTTTCGCCAGAGAGCTGAGACGAGTGGAGTCCCTCGGCGGATTGGGTCTGAGAAGAGTTCCAGACGAAAGAGCCATTGATGATCTGCATTGGCTTCTCCGGGCTTGCTCGAGGTTGGGGCGACGACTCGAGTGAAGAGACAACTTCTGGGACCTCGTCTTCGCTCAAGAATGCAGCGATTCTCCCCAACGAAACCCCCGCTTGCATTATAGACACGATCCATTGCGGAATGACGTTGAGTGGACTCTTGACCATATTAAATAGTGCAATCGACTGGGGATAGTGGTAAGTTACGTCCAGAAGAATCAACGAGAATGCGTACCGTAAATGCTACCGATACAGTAAGTTCATTTCCAAGTGCGACATAGCAAAAGAAAGAGACCACGGCAACCATGGTCGGCGCGAGCTGCCACACGAAACTAAAGGCCATTTGGTTAATTCGTTCTAGATCCAGTGTAAGCTAAAGTGTACGCCCAAAAACAAATAAACTTACCGTGTTTCAGCCATGTCAACTCCTTTGCTCGTCGCCTTGTGATACGCCGGATCCATTGGTTTTCCCAAGCAAAGAACTAAATGATATTAGCTCTCTCAGGATCGGTTAAGGATATAAAGTTTACCTTGATGAATTTGATACCTATGGCATGGAACATTATTACTTTGAATAGTTTACTACCGATACTTTACTCACCGAGAATTAGCTCATTCAGGGCGTCCATCCGTTTATCCCGAGCAAGCATCAATCCTCTCGACAACTGCAAGCCGCACTAAACTCTCGAACGCTATCATCTATAAAATGCTTACCACAACGCTTCGCTTGGACAAAAAGTGATTGACCGGCATCGCAATCACCAACACTGAAAACCCGACAAAGGCCGACCAACCCAGAATTCTGGATACTTTCAGCCGCGCTCAAGTCTAGAAGTCCAAATGCCACTCACTGGTACAAAAACGTGCACGCAAATACAATCTCGAATGGCGCTCCGTAGATAAGATAAGCCCCGCTGACAGTTTTGCCGACGCGATTCGCGTCGTTGGACATGAGTTGCACAATCTGTAGTACAATTTCAGTAACCCAATGGCTCGGGCACAATATACGGGGCTCACCTTGCCAATCCCAGCCTTTTCCTGCTTCATCGGGTCCTTTTCCTTGCGCCCCTTTTTGCCCTTTTTGGCGCTAGCCATATCTGCTGCATCCTTACGCTTCAACGCCTTGTCATAAACTGTAGCCATAAGCTCGGAACGCATCCGGGACGAGGCACGCCGCCCATACCACATGTGCTGAGCATCCGATAGAGCCTACACATTCACCCCGGGTTATCGCTTACCCACATCATAATGAAACGTCGCCTACTTTTAAAATGGCAGTCACAAACGCCAATCCGGCCAACACATACGCCTTGGCCCTCATCTCTGGGTCGTGTCTCCCAACTGCGTCCAGGATTCGCTTGAGGTAAAAGGGGCCGAGGTAATTGAGGATGACGCTGAACACTGTCAAGATGGCTTCCACGATCAAATCACGAGAGTTGGCGCGCACGAGGTGCGTGGCCAGGGTCCAGGTAGTGCCCCATGACGAAGGGGGGAGCGAGGGCGATTTGATAGAGGAGAACGCGGTGAACAGAGGTTTGGAACGAAGTGTGGAAGAGAGGCGCCACACATCGGACTCTTCCAGCTCCTTTGCAGAGCCCTATAGGTAGAAAAACTCTTAGCCAAACCCGTGGTGATAAGAGCTCCACGCACCCGCTTGAGCAAAGGTTCAACCCAAGAAAATGTAATACATCCCCACAAGGTCGTGAAATCTTCGGGACTGACGGACTTTAATCAAATACGTCAGGAAATATTACGCGGTCGCTAGCTCGCGCCCAGACGTACCCAACCAATCTGAGCTGCGTCCACATGTTCGCTCGGAACACCCATCGGAAAAGTTAGGATCACGCCAAGTCCGAGCGAAACTCCGATGGCGCTGACAACGAGGCCTGCCAGTTTGGGGCGTGGCGCGGACACGCCGTAAACGTATGACTCGAATAAAAGTGCCCCCGCGGAGACAGTAACGCCGGCCATCCGGAGGACATACCATAGGTATAAATCGTACGTGGGGGTTGCCACCTTTCTCCGAACGATGGGTCGAACGGCGGCGTACACCCATGTCGATGCGCTTAGCAAGATGAGCAGGGCAGCCCAGACGTCGGGCCAGGTGTCCGAGTGCAAGAAGAGGACAAAGCAGCCGTACGCAGTCCAGACGGCGGTTTCGAATAGAGCGACGCCGACCAAGAGTGCTGTTTTCCAGATGGGCGGACCGGAATGCTTGGCGACTACGTCACAATCCGCGTGCCCGCCATTGTGTAGCCCCGAGCCGTATTCGATGGCCTCTGCCTCTTCGAGGGTCAAGAATGGTCGAAATATGGAGCAAAGAGTAACCGGGGGAAACTTGGTTCGAGAGCGAGGCGAAAGAACATGGACAAGGTAGGCAAGCAATACGCCAAGCACTACGAGTGTAGGAGCCGCCACGATATACGTTTCCCTTACGCACTCGTTCCTAACATCCTACGCGTCCAGGTGGTGACAAATTTTGGGAATAGGAGATAAGGAAAACATTAGCGAAATCCCAATTGCCTCTGTTGAACTCACATTCCAACGAGGGTATACACCCGTGTCTTCATCCGCTCTACAGACCCAGCTAGGCCACCCTTCAGCCATTGTCGACTGGATGGCAAATTTCTGGAAAAAGCCGAGGGGTATCAGATGTGGAGGTGGTCGAGGAGAAAGTCGTGTGCCGCAAAGTGGCTGTTCTCTCAGGGACTGCCAGGGGGCTGAGATGTAATTTGCCCAAACAGATCTCTGATTTACAAACTGAATACAAGGCTGGAGCTTCGTCAATGAAATGGTCGAATGGGGCGAAACTACGTGCAGGGTTGGTAGAGGGCGCAGAAGCACGTAAAATACTCGACCAACAAAGCAGGAATGGGCTGTAATGAGAAAGGGGGGACTAACCGTCATTACAAAGGGCACGGTGGGTCGCGAACAAGGATTGCATATGGACAAATCCGGAGATTGTGGGTTGTGGGGCAACGAGCAAGAAAGGGGGTGCTTAGACATGGGATCAACGAGGGGTAGAGACGTTCAACGCACGCCTCAATTTACTTGCCACTCGCTTGCCGAGCGCGAGGGGAGTCGGCGAGGTTTTTCGGCGGGACCGGGCGTAACCGGGCAATGTAATACCGGAGGCTAGCGATGGTGCATGAATGGAGGTCGCCCGGGTGCAGCGGGTTAGGTTTGTTAGCTGGTGAAGCCTACGAGTGCGAACCTGACAAGGGCAGAGATGATATAGTGGTGATGCGTTGTGCTAAAGAAAAATAAAGGACTTAAGACATATTGATGTAAACAAGTCTTGATGAACCGAATTATCATGATTCTTTTTACGATTGAGAAAATTCAAGTCTTCTAGAGCGAGCTCGGGGGCTTGGGCAAACGGCGAGTGGAGGCGAGCCAGGGGAAGGCATGTGATATGACGAATAGGGGTGAGTTGGCGTCGATCACAGAACCAAGTGGCGGTGCTGGCGAAAGATCTGTTTCCGGCCACAACTAGATAGTACCCACCGTGTCAGATACCACACGGATCAAACCTATCGACAAAGACACCGTCCACCGCATCACCTCTGGACAAGTTGTTGTCGACCTCGCCACCGCCGTGAAAGAACTGTCGCGAGTAGGTCGCGCGATCCTCAAGATGGGTACTGCACGGCGGTACCGGGGTTCAGAAGTGAACGAGGATACCGCCTGCAGGGCACAACATGACGTTTAAGTACACGAGAGACGAGAATGAAATAGAAATAAGAGAAATAGCGAAACAGGAGAGTGCCCGCGCAACGAGGGCTGCGACAGGAACGCTCCAAGGCCCAATGGCCCAACGCATATATGCGTAGAGCGCCCACGGCGCTGCCCCTGTCACGCGGCGTTGGTCTCATACAGCACCACCCGTGACAAGAACTCGTCGAAAACAGTTTAGTTGCTGGGGCGGCAATCATAGACAAGTCTCATTTATCCAACTCGCGGCGCTTCATTCAAATTTTGATTATAGAAGTGAAATTTAAAGACCAAGGCATGACAAGCATCGAGGTCATCGACGACGGCACATGAATCAACAAGCCCCACTATCCCGCCATCGCGCGAAAACACCACACCTCGAAAATATCCCAACTTTCAGACCTCACGTCAGTACAGACCTTTGGATTTCGTGGCGAAGCCCTAGCTAATCTGTGCGGCATGTGCGAACGAGTAACGATCACGATCGCCGCGGCCGATGAGGCGCCCATGGGGACAGTTTTACGGTTTGCACGGAGCGGAAAGTTGGAGAGCCTACGAGAAAGACTGCACGGCAGGTGAGCCACTTAATCTTGTCGTAAACTCATAACTTAGATCCCCTCCAGCGAGGAACGACCGTTCTAGTCGAAAAACTGTTTGCCCCGCTTCCAGTTCGACGACGGGAACTCGAACGAATGATCAAACGCGACTATGCGAGAGCTTTACAGCTCATGCAAGCATACGTACTCGTCCCGTGCGTTGGCGGAAGCTGGCCTTCTTCTGACAAGCGTGCAGCACGTGGCGTTAGGCTAACCGTGAGCAACCAGAGCGGAAAGGGGTGAGTGTAGCCTTATTCCGCAGGTTCACGTGCTCATTTTACTCTTGCGTCAGAACCAAGTCCAGTCTGCGCCCCTCGCTCCACCAAACACATTCGTGGACCCGATACAGCGTCTGAGGTCCAACGTGTCGTTGGTCTGGGGACCCAGGATACTCGAACATTTCGTTCCGCTCAACCTCGAGTTTAAGATATCACCTGACAAATCGATATCAAGGAGGCCAGGCAAGAAACCAGGTGATCCTATTCATGTTTCAAGTTATAGTTAAACTAGACTACCTACTCATCTCTTATTCAGTGAAGAAACAATCGTACGCATTCGTGGCATGATCTCCAAATTTAGCCACATTTCTGGTCGTCTCACATCCGAGCGCCAATTTTTCTACCTTAACGGGCGAGCATTTGAGCCTAAGTAGGTATAAAATGCCTTGCCGCCCCGCTGCCAGTTTGACTGATCCAACCTGACCTCACAGATCCAAAAAGCGTTCAACGAGGTATACAAATTGTTCAACTCGACACAAATGCCGATGGTCGTTGCGGATTTCCAGCTACCAAGCGGTGAGCACTGTAGTTCTTCAAATGGTAGAGATAGCTGATATTAAGGCTAGATACGTTTGACATCAACGTAAGCCCTGACAAGCGGATGATCATGCTTCATAACGAAGGCGAGCTCATAGCAGCTCTCAAGGTTTGTAGGCTTATTTACACCTGGGCACGAGGCTGATAGGAACACAGGCATCTATCGAAGAGGCATTTGCCTCTGCTCGATCTACATACCAAGTCAACGACGGCAAACTCTCCAAAAATGCAAATCCCGGGGGCGATACCTCTCCCGCAAACGATACCCAAACCAAGCTCAACATGACTATTACAAGTCGCGATAGCGCTCGCCCGGCCAAGAAAGCACGAGTTTCCTCCCCGAATGAATCAGTCGAAGAGATCGTGGAGGAGCCCACCAACGCAGCCAGCTCAGAAGAGACCCCTGCAATTTCATCTTCTAGAACTACTGCCCAACCCGCACCTCCCGGCTGATCCACCTCCACCCTCGCACCCTCCGCCCGACCGGAATTCATCTCCTCGTCCGCATTCACCTCGCGCTCAAAAGCGAAAACCATTCAAGGGGTGCTCTCCACCTCGTCTGCGTCTTGGAACCGGCACCAGCCTAGTCAGTCTCCGGCCAAAGGAAATACGAGCAAGGAGAAGGGGAATACGGATCCGGCTGCGCGGAATGCGTTGAGGGAGCGTTTGGCTGGGATGGGGCTTAGGGGAGTCAGCCTGTTGTGGAGAAGATCGTGGGTGGTGATGAAGAGGAGGGCGAGGGAGAGGATGATGGAGGATGATGAAAAGGTGGTTCCGCCAGCCGGAGATAACGTGCCGATGGATGTGGACCAAGAACCCGATACTCCCGCGTTGGCTCCTCGGGACAGGGATCGAGACTTCATTGATGCGCCGGGAAAGACGAAAGACAAGGGAAAGGGAGAGGAGAAAGACGAAGACGAAGACATACCCGGTCCCGTCAAGAATTCGCCAACGCCACCCCTTGCCCGAACCCGACAAACGTCCAACTGAGTTTGTACAAGGAGGAAACCGTCGGGCAGTTCGATTCACAGTGGACATTAACCGCCTAAAAGTCGTCTATCGACATCGATCCACCGTTCAGCCGCGTTCCGAAACAGATTCCCCTGCCGGTCCGGTCTCGGAAACAAATTGGGAAGAACCAGATGTTGCGCAGGCTGAACTCACACTCTCACGGGTCATCGAAAAGAAGGATTTCCTGGCGATGGATATTCTTGGCCAGTTTAATCTTGGATTCGTCATTGTGCGCTTGAAGGAGCTAGTCGAACCGGGCGGCGTGGTGGATGACTTGTTCATCATTGACCAGCATGCGGCGGACGAAAAGTTCAGCTTTGAGCGACTGCAGAGGACGACAAAGATCCAGTCTCCGCGGTTGATCCGGTATGTACTCTGATTTGAAGGTACTCAAGTGTAGGACTCAAAAACTGACTGGCAAAGTAGACCTCGTTTATTGGGGCTCAGTATGGTCGACGAGCTTACTACACTCGACAGTCTCGAAGCGTTGAAGAAGAACGGGTTCGTGGTACAAGTGGATCAAAAGGTACCAGAAGGAGAACTTGCAAACCTTCGACTCGCCGTTCAACCTATGAGCAAGGACACCATGTTTGACCTGAACGGTCAGTTTGAACGCGGCCAAAACACTCGATCTCTTCAATGCTGAATATATGCGCTTAGATCTCGAAGAAATCCTACACTAATCGCATGAAGGCAACCCCAACGAGACCATCCGGGGTCCTCAGGCTCGTGCCATGCTCGCAATGCGAGCGTGTCGAAGCTCGATTATGATCGGTACTACTTTGAAACAACGGCACATGGTCAACCTGAGCTTTTTGTGGACGCTCTCGGATGTTCTGATTTTTAAGAAAAATGCGCACATAGATGGTGCGAAACTTGGCAGGGATAGATTTACTGTGTAATTGTCCGCACAAGCGCCCGACGATGCGGCATCTCTGTGACCTCCGCGCATATACGTGGATGGATCGCTCAAAGGTTGATTGGGCCGCGTTCAACGAATTAGCCGTGTGATGCGGGCGGTTCATGGTTTCATGGGATAGAGTTGTTTTATATACTAGTTATTACAGTTGCGCAAAGTATCCATTGCTGTCTTGAGGGGCGAAGAAGCGAGATTGAATGACTTCGGCCTGCGTCTGGGGCACTTGCGTTGGTGATTCCTGACATTTACTACGACCCAAAGAACCCAATTCCAGACAATTCTATGTATAACCCCCCCCCCTACGCTCGGCGGAACGTCAACGTCAACGTTCCGACAAAGGTCCACCCCCCTCCTGGCTCCACCGCCGCGCCACCCTCTCCATCGGCCTCCTCCTCCTCCTCCTCCTCCTCCTCCTCCTCCTCCTCCTCCTCCTCCTCCTCGGAAACACCGCCAGCTAGCGGCTCGTCGGAGGAAATATCGATGACCTCGTCATCGGGGGGAACATTGGCGTCCCCCTCCTCCTCCTCCTCCTCCTCCTCTTCCTCCTCCTCCTCCTCTTCCTCCTCTTCCTCCTCTTCCTCCTCTTCCTCCTCTTCCTCCTCTTCCTCCTCTCCCTCCTCTTCCTCCTCTTCCTCCTCTTCCTCCTCTTCCTCCCCCTCTTCCTCCTGCTCCCAGGAGCGGTAGCTCTCGACTGAGATACTACTCAGTCGAACCTTAACGAGCGCGTTATATGGCGCGCGTTCCTGCTCGCTCATATTAAACCAGCGTCGCGCGATCTTTGGTTGTATAACTTTGAATATGTAGAGTTAGTGGTCGAGCGGAGTGTGCAAATAACATGAGATGAACAAACAATTGTTCCAAGATTGACCTCGGAATCGTTTCCGGTAGCTTGCCGAGACTTTCATCAAAAAGACTTGGAAGCCACTTCGCGGTTTCTTCCCCCTGACGTTAACGCGGCGGGCTAGTTGGGGCGCATAGTTAGTTAGGAAACCGCAGTGAGAATATGCGAAGGCCTACCCATTTTACAATAAATTCTGAGGAGCGAACGTGAGGTGGTGGTGGAAAGCACTTGGCCTGCTGGCGCGTTTAGGGGCAGAACTTATGCGGAAGCCGACTGGTCACGTGCCAACCCCCTGAACTTAAAAATAGCTCAATCGGTTATCCCGGATAGCGGCGCTCCCGGGCCCGAGCACATGATCAGCCGGTGATCCCTAGACCGGCCCACACTATAAGGCACGTCCGGCGTTGACACAACCATTAGCCTCGCCGGTGCTGCCCCCGGCGTTATCGTACGGTTGATGATGTGGATTATCCGGATATACCCCTGAACGTGGGTGTAGCCCTTAGCGCTCTGGGGGGTCCGTCTACATGTGCCTCCGACTACCTTGCTAGCCATTTGCAAGCTGCAATACTTAAATTTAAAACATATCTTACGACCCTCGAGAATGCTCGCAACATGATACGGCTAGTTGAAGAGCTCTGCCGTTCCTATCCTAGAGACTAGCCCATTCCTTGCCCGATTAGCACTCCTGGCCAACCGTTTCCTATGGTGCTAGATGATTTTCGACTGGCAAACTTGACATATTGGTACGGTATGTGTTGATAGCTTAGCACTCGAGGGCATCGACTAATATCTACGGATTCATTTGCATTTAGATCGACGAGACAAGTGGTTGGATTGATGGATGCATTGAGTTCGAGGCTACAACCATAGCTCCGCTGTGGCAGAGTGCGACAGTTCCCGACTGGGTGTCTGATCCCAACAGAGATATGGCTAGTTGGTATGGTGGGGCGCTTGAAGACCAAAGAGCGTTGTGGTTGACCTTTCATGCTACTATTGACCGGCGCGACTCTACGTTGACGGGGGGAGAATGACAGAAGGCCTGTGAAATAGATAAATCGTTTCGAAGCTTTGCGGGTCGATTGGACTTGGACCTTGCGTATCGGGGTGAGGAAATGGAGGTTTGGTTCAAGGAAAGATTAGAACCCAATCCAGGTGAACATCTAGGGATTAGAATGTTGGAGGAGGATTGGGAGCTTTGTAGAAAGGTATAACCATATTTTCTGTATTTCCATTTATGTCTAAGATATAAAGATTGTATGCCTTTCATGCATATCGTCAGGGCCCGCGGGTGCTTGGACGACCTTGTCTCCGGAGAGTTTACGTCATATCAAAATTCAAAAAGCTAGTTGGCACGTGATTTGCTAAGGAAGATGGGGGATTACCTTCCTTCTGAAGTTCCGCAAGGTCACTCCGGGTCATAATTAAGACGCGAAATCGTGCAATCAGTAAATCACGTGTGGAGTGTAGCACTAGAAGTGGCCCTCTTCGGGCCAGGGACCTTGCTACTGCACATCGCGTGATAAGCAACCGCATACAGAAACCGTTTTTGTTCAATGTTGTAGCTGGAATTACAGTCGGATGACAGAGTTGACCATCGGAGACGTAAACAAGCTACATGCTACAAACTTTATTATAAAATAGAACCCGATCCCTTGGAACCACCGGCAACCGGGACACTAGGAGCAAGGCCGACTTTGACTTTTTTCATCGGGGAGCCGCGCTCGTCACAAATCTGACGCTTGGACTTTCCAGCCATAGGGCTAGAATAAGGCGTGGCCGGGCTATTGGTTATCGTGATGCAAACGACAGACTCGAGCTTGATGTTGGCAATTTCCTCGTATGTAGGTCAAAATCGATGCGAGGGTGCCCTGAATCGAGACCAGGCGATCGACAGCGGGAGGCTTCAAGTTCTCGTAGCGCTTCGTCTCCGGCACAGAAACTTCGATATTGAAGACCTTCTGGCTCTTGGATTAAATTGGGGGTCGGCAATGAGTCTCCGTCGAAACAGAGGAAACGACTGACACTCACAATGCGATCGTAAAACCCGACCTCGAGAAACCGGCCCCGGCCAATAGTGTTCTTGAGAACACCGATGGCAAAGACAGAGCTCGGAGGATAGGAGATCTTCGGCTCCTCCGGGCCATTCTCATCGTTGGGCCGGATTTCGGTCTCAAGCTGTGGCATCGACATGACCCACGTCATACTGGCAGCAACGTGACCCTCGTCGCCACCAGGCGGGAAAAACAAGTTACCAACGCAAAAGACGGTGGATCCTGGCGTGAGAGGGCCATCCTCAGACCAGTGGTCTAATTGGCCTGCATGTTAGTGATCGATGGCGAGAGGAGTACGATTCGGCGTGAGCTTACAAACGGTAAGAGAAATCGGCCCGTCATTCTCGAATATGAAGTTGCATCGAGAGCAAATGGCGTAGGGCTGATTGGCGTCGGAGGAGTGCGAGTCAACGACATGGACGATAGCCTGGAGAGAGATATAGCGATCACTAAACATGTAAGTAGCATCTTGGGATGAAGTGTCTTCCATACACCATCAAGTTTTCAGCACGTACCACCAATGTTGTCGACCTGCACGAGTGGTACGGCTTGGGATGTTTGAGCCCGGTAATTGGGACGGAGGATCACGTGATGATACAATTTTTTGTCTAGCTCATTTTCGTGCGTCAAAATGCTGACTAATTATCGGGGTAGAGTGACCTTGCAGCAGCAACTAGCCGTAATTACTGTACTCGAGGGATCGGTTCTCGGAGATCTCGGATCTCATTTCAAACACCGCAGCTGTTCATAATGCTGCCGTTAACTTGTACTTGATTCTTTCTTGTGCAACTCACGCCACCTGGCCGAGCATGTCCTCCACGTTTCTACAGGGAGGGGGAGGAGGTTGTTGCCAGAGAGGGGCGACAAGCCTCGTAATGTCTGAACAGTTGTGTGAGTGCCACTTAGTTGCCCGAGTTCTTACCCAAAAGATGATATCATAACAAGGACACCACCATGCTCCCTCGACCGATGTCCCTAGCTACCCGGCAACGTGAGCCGTGACTCCCCACACAGTGGCCCGGCTGATCACTCTATGGTTACCGAGCCGCACAATGTTGGTTCTACATCCGCGGAGCTCAAATGGATGCCGAGGCGGGCTCGCCGCCGGGACTGAGGACCACGTGGCGCTAAGCTCCTGCATCCGATTTGCTTCCGATGTCCCCGTCATCACCGTCAAGGCTAACCTCGCCGCCCTCTAATCTAATGGTGCGTACAATTCATCTCGGCGCCACTTATTGCTAATACTCGACCTAGGCCCGTACAAAATCCGACAAATAGGCTTGTCCCCACCTCACATTGTCCCTCGAGCACCATTAGCCACCCAACTACACAGACGGGCAAGACCCGCTCCGCGCTCCGGGATGTCGTGACCCGGGAGTACACGATCCACATGCATAAGCTCGTACACGGCCGCTCGTTCAAGGAGCGTGCGCCCTGGGCTGTCAAGTCGGTGGTTGCCTTTGCTCAAAAGGTACGTTGATTCGTGAATCGATTTTGATGGGGCTAATAATATGGGTTTAATGGCGCAGGTGATGGGTTTCAAGGACGTCCGACTTGACCTCAAGCGGAACCAGGAGCTCCGTAAGCAGGGAATTAAGAATGTGCCCCATAGGGTCCGTGTCAAGTTTGAGCGTAAGCCGTCACTTTGTCCATCTCGAATGACTGCCTACATTATGTGATACAGGCAAGCGAAATGACGAGGAGGATGCAAAGGAGAAGCTGTACGTCTATGCGTCGCCGGTTCATGTCACATCATTCAAGGTGCGTCTCTTTGTACACCCATGTTTATTTGGGGCTAATCTGTGTTTATGCGCCTAGGGCCTGCAAACTGTCGTTGTCGATGTAGAGTGATTATTTTGCTGTATTCGTTTTCCCGTCACTTGCACACGATATGCATTATGTCCCCATGAATCTGCCATTCTGGCATTTATCTCGTTGTTGCCCTTGAGAGCCAAGAGGGATAGGCTATACCCCGCCATAGGAACAACCAGTTCACCTGATGTAGTGAGTACAAAGGAATGTCTAGGCTTGCGTGGGATGAATTTCTACGCCACGATGAACATTGGGGTGCCGGCACCAACAGATACGCATTACAGTAATGATCGAAGCAATAGTCTTATATGCAGTGACGTACTCTTCCAATTCCGAACAGACGTTTGGCTAGGGAGTATCTGCGCGCCCGGCCGCAGAGCAGAGATATACCTACCATAGGTTCAACTCGCGCAACAAGCACGGCCTAGCTTACTACGCTGTTGCCTTTGTCTTCGCTAGTGTTGTTAACTAAGATCATAGTGAAACTGGGCGTGTAAGCAGTTCCAGCTCACAGCAACTTCAGGTTATTCATGTATTTTGCGGGGCCTTCCGCGTAGAGGACCGTATCGTGGGATATGATAGAGTTTGTACGAGGTATCACGTATCCGTGGACTGTCTTCGTTAAATTTAATGGTTTTCAAGACTCGCATGGCAGGGAGAATTGCAATTTATGGCTTAAAACACAGGCCCGCAATCAAAACCCAAGACAAATTAACTGCAAAGTGAGAAACCTGAAATGGTTGGGGGTGCAAGGTCTCTAGCTCGAAAGTTGGGAGCCATAACCTAGATATGTCCGCTGATCCATCCCTCTCCCACACCCCACGCCACAACGCTACTCGCATCCGAGAGCAACTTCCCATCTGTTATATCCCCTAGCTTCAAACAGTTGGCAAACACGCGTTTGTCCACCCTTGTAACACCTCGGCCACCAAGTTTAAATATAGCCAAGCCAAGCTCCTGTTGGATGCGTTGCAAAGCCATAAAAGCGGCCAGCTCTGGATCGCCATCCTGCCGAAGTTTGGCCCTCCGGGTCGAAACGTTGGGCAAATCTTTGGCTTCTAGGAGCTTGCCAACAAGGTAATGTAGCCACTAGCACAGACAGATGTCTTTAGTTCCTAACACGGCTAGCTGGATATATGCGCACCATCACGTTCGTCAAGGGCCTGTAATCTGCCCACCCACCATCCTGCTTCAAACAATGTTCCCGCATCATCTGATATATAACGAACTGGTAGTCCTCGCCCCCCTTGAAGATATCTGGTTCAGGCTTGGTATATTGCGGCGGGCCGGGGAGAGCGTCCATCCGAGACAATCCAAGATCGATCAAAGTGACGCGTACGGGCTCCCGTGGAGTTGGTGTCCAGTCTGCGCTTGGGAAGTCTTGGATAAGGACCTGCCCCCAGTGCAGGTCTCGATGCTCAAACCTAATCATATCCTCGGCTGCTCCCAGAGCTCGAGCTATTTGCCAGAATATACTAGCTGCGGTACACCAGGCCGTGTCCTTGGCAAAACGATAATGCTCAAGATCTGGCCCACGGTATGGGAGAATAAGAAGAGCGTATAGTTGGGAGGGGGGAAACGTGTCTTGGGGAACAGGTTCAGAAGTACAAGATAAAAATATAGGAGAGGGCCCACCTGGACGAACACTTTCTGAATTAAATTCTTTATTATACTCATCCCAAAGCTTGAGAAGCTTAGAGGGATACGTTCCCCGGGCAACGTGGGCCCTACCGGCACAATGTTACCCCACATTAGCTGTTAATTTAACAGAGTATTGGAATACTCACCTAACAAGCTTTATGAAACCTAAATTCATCTCACCCATAGCTCGTGTCATCCGAATCTCTTTCTCTACATCCTTAATCTCACTCTTATCTGGGCCATCCAAGTCCTGCTCCACCCCCTCTCCCGACATTCTCAAGGGAATCACCTTCATTACAACCCCACCTATCCGGAACACCTCGGAGTAACTGGCTTCCCCTATCTTTTTCCATTGGGGGGTGGGCGGAGGATAGCCAGTGTGCGCGTGATCCAGAGAGAACGTGGAGACAAAGTTCCTGAAGCAGATCGGTTCCTGTTGGTCGCATGTGGAGCAGAGGTCCCGAAGTGTAGGTGTAAGGTTACTTCGGAGGCTTATTTTGGGGTCCGTCAAGCTTGGTAGGTTACGGTGTGAAGCACTAGTAGAAAGAGGGGCCGTCGGAGGAAGAGTAGCATTGCTCTGCGTGAGCAAGGGAAAAACAGAGGAGTCGCTGGAGTACATGTGTCTAAGTTCGTCAAGTTCACCAAAGAGCTCCATCATCGGCTCCTTGTCTACTGGTCTAGTACTCGGTCCAGGGATAGGCGCCATGTTTGGTTTGCAAGTGGATGAGTTTCGGTGGGGCTACTGGAGTCTAAACTGTCTGGGACAACAGTAGTGTTGGGGGAGGAGTTTGCAAGCGCGTTTAGGGGCATCAACTCAGGGGGATTTCATCTGCGGGGGTTAGAGCGATAGATGACTAAGCACTGAAATAAGGTATTTTGACTCGGCTAATGATACGGCAACCAAGCACCCCGCTCATAAACCGTCCGCGTGGCTTTCGTCTTTCCCCCTCCCAGAGCATGGCCTGCTGCAAAGACAGTGAGTGAATTTTTATTAGTACGACCATGTACTGATTGCGGTGCAGACAACGCTCATTCGGATTGCCAGTGCGCGTCGACCAGTGCACCACCGTCTCCGCCGGTCGTGCTGCGTGTTTCTCTCCCAAAAAGAAAAACGAGCGACCAACAACTGGGCTCGAATCGGCCGCCTATCTGGTCTATCAACTCGGGCGACGGTCCCGATGCACCACTTCCTGCCAAGTGTGATAGGCATAGCGAGGGCCGCGAAGGCGTTTGCTGCAAGGAGCTCAAGGGCGACGACGAGCGAGACTTGATTGACCCAGACATTGTGCGCGACGTGTGAGCCCTTTCTGCTTCACTGCGTGAATCGTGTCGCTGGCCGTACGCTTGCCGGTGTCTGTTGTGCTGACTGTAAATTTTTTCAAAAGTATTATTGGTCTGTCGGATGGCCTGACCGTACCTTTCGCACTCACCGCGGGTCTTTCTTCAATCGGAAACTCGCGTCTGGTCGTAATTGGCGGCATCGCCGAGCTTATTGCTGGAGCTATTAGCATGGGTGTGGGCGGGTTTCGTGCGTATCACACAATGTTTTCGCGTCTCAGAGCTAACGGCCTCGTACAGTTGCTTCACAAGCTGAGCGCGACCACTTTCGGTATCTGCGTCGCACCACTCGCGACCGCGTACTTCGTTCTTGCAATGGCGAAATGGAGCGCGAAGTGCACGCGGTCCTTGGTCCAGTCGGCGTCTCCGAGGCTACGTCACGCAGCCTTGCGTCAGAATTGCGCCAAGTCGAAGAAGATGTCTCGGGAACTTCAACCGCCCGGGATACTGGGAACGTGACTAAGCGTCATAGCTGGCTCGACCTTTCGACGTGGGGACGCAAGACTCCACCACCAGTGGAGGAGGCACAGCCGTTGCGATGGGAGGAAGATGTTGGGTTGACTGCGTTTTTGCTCAAGTTTGGCGAAGGCATGGGTAAGTTGGTGGTAATGACTTGGTGCATGTCTAATACTGTATCGTTGCAGAGGAGGTGCCAACCGCTAGGTTATATATTTCAGCATTTACAATTGGGTCGGGTTACCTGGTTGGCGGGCTAGTCCCATTGATTCCATACTTTTTCATCGACGCTGCCCACGTTGCTCTATTGTATTCATGTGTAAGTCCGTTACGTATTAGCGTTGCAACTACATCTTACCTGACCACGCACACAGATTGTGACCGGTATAACTTTGTTGGTCTTTGGCGCGGTGAAGACTCATTATACGGGTGCGACCGGTGGCACGGGGGGTTATATCTGGGGGGCGATATCGACCTTGCTCGTGGGAGGATTTGCTGCTGGGGCCGCGTTTGGAATTGTTCATCTACTTGAAGCGTCGGATTAAGACGAGCGGTTACGTCTTGTTCTTTTTGTATATGAATATAGATTTATGAGCCAGCATAGTGGACCGTAGTCCAGCTAGGCAGTGGACCAAGTGATGAGCTTTCAGGCGGCGCAAATCATAGCGTTAAACCAAATATTGACCAATCGGATTGATAGCCGCCAAGCAAAGAGGATCGAGTGTCGATGCACAGAATGCACTCCATCTGGTGGATTTTGCGTGGTGAAGTACTGGTCGTAGGTCGTCCTTTGCATTGAACCGAACTACATTGCACACGCTATGCCGCACTTACATTCTACCGGGCCCGGGGGGATGATATAATTATTCGTGTGATCGTTCACGCACGTATGGGCAAACTACCCCATTTCGGGAACAAATTTCACCCGTGGAATTCCCTTTTAAAGCTTGGCCACCAGGTAATTCCCCTTCTACACAACGTGCTGCGTCTGTAATACGGTGGGTGGAGTTGAATCTCTGCTCTCAAGCTCATGCGCACGGTGACAATAATCTACAGGGTACCAAGCCAGCGGTGGGCGTATGGGGGCAGTAGGGTGGGGATCGTATAATTATTAGGTAGCAGCTCCAGGCAAATATACGCAATGATCCAGATGTTGGATTTAGAAAGGAGAGTGGTCGCACGGCAGGAGACGATAACGAGGACTGTGTGAATAACACCATCGCACGCCGAGTCGATGGCGTGCACGCTAGCACGGACATGTTACGGCTCATAGGGGCGGTTAACCAAGAGCCGAGAAGGGGGTTGAGCTGGATCATTACGACGCAGGGGCGCATATAATCGAGTTTGACGGCCGAAATCGTGTATACACAGAAAATAAGGTTTATGACTCTCGAGGTATTTCGTGGGCATAACACTAGCTCGTGCCCACCCGAGGTTGTCCAGTGGGACTCTCGGTCAAATCTCATCCCAACTTAGGTGCTTTATAATAGATTTTCATTAAGCACGGGCTCCTAGTCATGTTTGTCTCGAGCCTTAAAATACCATAAAGCGCCTTGGAGGTTGGATCTTATCTGGCCCAGATGCACCCTCATCTAAAATCGCATGATGGGAGTAAGTATGAGACTGAGAATACTTTGTAAGCATATAATTTCTGCCTCCCGCTGCAACCTCTCTAGTGTCATGTAATCTTTTGGTATGAGGGACACCACACCACACAAACATCACGTGACAAAACGCGTCTCTGGCCAAACTTTCATCACCAATAATGTCCGAGTCTGACGGCGAGCCCATCGACATCTCCTCCTCTGAAAATGAATTACCCGACCCCGACGTCGAGCAGCTCACTAAAGAACCTACACGCCGCGATATCCTCTCTCCCGTAATTCACTCTACAGTCGCAGCCCTCGGCGGCGTCGAAACCGACCCTAAAACAAACGTCACCCGTTATGTTCTTGGGGATGACTGTCTAGGTTGTTTAAGGGATCTAAAGAAACTATGGAGGAAAGACGATACAGACGATGAACGGACTGTTGCGCGTGTGTTTTGGGAGACGAGGGTGTTGGTGAATGATTTGGTGCCGATATTGGTCGAGACGGGGGGTGAGGGTGGAGGGGCAGGGGATAAGCGGGCAATTGCATGTGGTGAGTCTTTAATCATCTGTGTTGAGGAGAGAGGTGGTGCTAATGTGGTGTGTGCCAATAGCGGATGTAATTGCTGCCATGACTTGGCCGATTGATATTGCCGAGGAGCTCAAAGAGCTAGACGAACAATACGACGAAAAGACGGATTATGCGACACTGTTGCTTGCGCAGCTTCATTATAAAGAGGCCCTTTCCCGCCCCGAGGTGCTCAAAGCGCTGCAGAATATTATGATGCCGTGTATTGCCAAAGACAGACGGTGTGTTCCGTCTCATCCCATTATATTCAACCTCTGACTCGTATCTTAGATCCCGCGTCGAACGAGACGCCCAAATAATCTCGCTCGTCTTGCACATCTTTCGTAATCTTCTCGCACTAAAAGATCCACCACGCATATCCGGTTCCCTCTCGTCCTCTTCAACTTCTTTATCCTCGCTTCAATCTCGCCTGCTCGTTGCTCTTCGCGCTACCGGCCTTCTTGATCTCCTTCTCACATGCGCCTCCAACGTCGACCAACCTGAATTCTCCGAGTTTAGTGCAGTGCTGTTGGAGATTTCCTACTTGCTTGTGAGAGGCGTTGGTGTGAGGGATGTGGTCAAGGTGAAAATCAAGACGGGGAAGAAGGAAGAGGGAGGAGGGGCGGGTATGATCGGCGACGGAGAGGATGAAGAGCTAAAAGCCCTATTGGAGAGAGAAAAGAGGGAGAAGAGGATGAGTAAACGAGGCGCACCGACGAGGCATAGTCGGTTCGGGACAACTATTACACTCAAAACTGTACGTCCCCTGACTTCGCCCTCCCCACGGAACCAACTGTGATACAGGATAAACAACACTACGTCCTCCACCGCCAAGAAGCCATCACGGCCGACCCGTCTCAAATGATCGACATGGTCAAAAAGAAGCGCGCGAAAAAGACGGTGCGGGTAGACGAGGTCGGGGTGTTCAATCCGCTCAGTTTGGACGCGCTCGGTGCACTTGCTGGGTATGCGGGGGGTTTTGTCGAGTCTTGCTTCAATGGTGCGCTACTTCTGTTTTCTGCGTTTGCTTGGCGTTTGACCAGTGTTGTTGGGTTTGCAGTGTTTATGGGCTGCGTACTGAAAGATATTAAATCTGAACGACCTAAATTTACGGAAAAGGACAATCTTCGGCTCCTCTTTCTTACGAAATGGTTTCTCGAATTTTTCTTGCTTGTTCGAGAAGAACAGGAGAAAGAACGCAAGCAGCGGGCTTTGTTTGCTCCTAATTCCCAAGGTGCGCTTAAACGGAGGCTTAATATGTGAATTTCCGTTGACGGGGGTGTAGAAGTCTGGCCATTTGGATATGTGAGCGAGGTGGTGGAGCATGCTTGGGCGCCATGGGTTTTAAGGCGTATGCGCGCGGCGGTGGAAGAAAAGGTGCAAATTCGCTACGCTCGAGTGAGACGATACTTATTGTTATTTGCAGCCAAAACAATGGGTTGAGCTACATGCAGGGATGGATTGTCTTACCCAGATGGTGCGTATCTATTGTTCTTTTCGGTTGCGTATACTTGACAATAAAATAGCTCAATCTCATTACGCTCATGGTTCAAGATCCCGACGAAGCAGTCCAAGAAGCAGCAGAAACTTTGCAGAGCCAGTTGTATTACAACGGAGAGGCGCTCGATGTCGCGTTGGACAGCTTGAGAGAGTACAAGGAGCAAAGTATTGCGTGAGTCGGTTCACACATGGCGGCGCTATTTCTGATCAAATTTGGTTGGGGCACAGCTATCTAGACTCGGCGGTTCATCTTGCGTTTGTTCTTCTTCGCATGCTTGAAAAGTGGGCGCATTCGCAAGGCGAGATGTACGTCCGGAAACGAAAGAAGAAGGCTAGGGCGAAAAGAGGTAGCTCGTCCCTTGCCATGCACGCATATATCCGGAGATCTCACGTCACGATCGTATATTAGCCAAGGGTGTAACCGAGGAAGAAGGCATCGTGGACGTGGAAAGCGATGATGAGAACCCAGAGGCGGCTAAGGCGGCAGCCGAGGATTTGATCCAAGAGCAAATGTTTGTCTTTGAAAAGTATGAAGCGGTAAGTCGTTTATGCGTTGACAAAGCTGTGGACTGACTGGTTGGGGACAGAAATTCGCTCAAGAAGACATCGCACACGCATGTCTGGTATATCTGGCACGTTGGCGCGAGTTTACATCTTCTGAACAAATGAGGCGAATCGTTAGTCTACTGCATCGCCAAGCGGTCAAGACCAAGGCAGAAGGTTTCTTTTTCAAGGTGAGGCGGTTCACGCCGCGCCGCAGCTTGATCGTCGTCTAACTCGTTTGGTAGGTATCGACGTTGGAGCTTTTTCAGTCGATCCTAAAAGTCCAGGCGTCACTGCCTAAAGAACAGCCATATAAAGACTTAATACAGCTTATCAGCTTTGTGCTGCGCAAGTTTTTCAAGAATGCAAAGGAACACCCTTTATTACTCGTGGAGGTGTGTACTGCATTCCACTCGGCGATCCGCATGCAATGCACCTCGCTCCACCTAACCTCTTGATTGTGCGCCTAGGCTTTCTACCCCAAGAACCGCGGCCAGTGGAAAGCGTACTCGAGCTACGAACCCGAAGCGAAAACCAAATCGTCACGCCCAGTTGGAAAAGCAGAGTTTGCTGTCAAACGTGGATTCAAGGCAAGCGAGCAGATTGGGATTGCGGTTGCGTGTTTGGTTGAGGAGGAGAGTAAGCTGTTGATTGATTGGGTTGTCGATGTGAGTCTTTGCGATGGTTTGTGCAAGGGTGGGAGGAGCTGATGGAATGGTCGTTGTATGCAGGTTCTGAAGAGAGTGGGGAGGAAGAGACAGGATGTTGTAGACACTACAGATGGGGATGGGGATGAAAATGCGCCGAGCGATGAGGACGAGGAAGCTGCCGCCGTGAGGGAAGCGGCAAAGGCGAAGAGGGTACCGTCAAAGGAGGCGATGGATAAATTCGAGGATTATCGTACGTGACATTCAACGAAGCTTAAACTATCCGCTTATTTCGTGGCTTAGGTATTCCTTATGTCGAGGACCACCATGCAGAAGCAGCGACATCGAACAAGTACCTCAAGTTACTCATGCGCTTGGTCGGGTTCACATGCGAGGATGATGGTGCGTTACAGTTGTCTGAAACTTCCCTCACACTTAACAATTCATTCTTGCAGATGCCCTTGAGCTGGAGTGGCATGTTCCCGCATCGCTCATCCCCTCGGAACTCCAAACCTCCCAAAACGTAATTGAACAATACCTCGCCAACCCGATCGACCTCCAAGGCAAAAAAGCCAAAAGCCATCTTACGACTAAACGCGGCCCGCGGCGCCGACGCGAAGCAGAGCCCTCGTCCTCCGAGTCCAGCGCGCTCTCTGATTCTGGCGAGGACGACTTTTTACCCAACGATGGTCCATCGGCTGAACGACGGGCCGCACGGAAAGCCGAAAGGGAGGAGAGGCGGGCGGCTAAACGACGTAGGCGAGAGGAACGGGCCGAGTCGAAGAAGAGGGAGAGAAAGAAAAAGGAGACGGTCCAATACAAGTCTGCGGAGATGATCGTGGACTCGGACGCAGAGCTTGGAGACGACGAGGCGTTCTTTGCGAGGGAGAGGGAGTTGATGGAGCGGGCCAAGAAAGCTGGAGAGGGGAATTGGACGGCGTCGTCGATGATGATGTCTCACGGGACGAAGAAACGAAAGAGAAAGGAGGGCAAGGGAAAAGGGAAAAGGTCGAGGGAGGAGGCCGAGAACAGCGAGGCCGTGGCGGAAGCTGGGACCGAGCACGAGGACGACGAAGCAGGTGGTTTAAGTGACAGTCTACCGGCGCCAGCTCCCAAGGCGAGACCGAGACCGAGACCAAGGCCGAAACCGAAAGCCGTAGAGAGTGACCCAGAGGATAATAACGCTCAACCAGATGCTACGCCCGATGCAGAGGACGAATCAGCAGAGCAGGCCAAGCCAAGACCCAGACCAAGGCCTCGTATGCGGGTAGCTGTTGAGAGCGATGGGGAAGGGGGTGAAGGACAAGAAGAGTCGGCGGTTGCACCTGCAGTTTCGGAGGATGAGTAGATTGCTCAAAGTTGCGCCGTACCTTAATATCTAACTTATACAACTTGCTATGATTCCGTATAATTCGAGCCGACTTTTCAGTTATTACACACACCTTCACAATTCCTTCCCGATGCCCCTAATCCTCCCGACTAGCCTTAGTAAAGGCCAGGTTGATCATGTGCGTTGGTCATTCAATCTGAGCGGATTTTGGAGGTGAAAGTTCGACTACATATATGAACGAGGGCAGGGCATGACA
>WSTG01000280.1:0-22540 GCA_019616325.1 Ceratobasidium sp. 394 | reverse complement strand
TGGGATTGGCTCGTAGTTACTAAGGCAAAATGCCATAAATCGGGAAAATATAGGTCTTCCCTGGGTGGGTCATGACAAGAATCACGGCCGCAAAATGGTGGAAGGAATAAATGCACCACGTCACGGAGGCGTTGCGCGCCGCACTGCGACGCGGCGTGGCACGGCGTTTGTTTGCGCTAACCGGTGGATGTGGCGTTTATTTGGACACCGGCGGGCAGAGCACCGGCAGGTGGGGTGTTTGTTTGAGCACCGAATAGCCGATGGCATGCAGCGCGCTGATTGTTTGTGGGCCAGCCACCAGCCAGTGGATTGACAGCGGGCGCGCGCCGACGGGCCCTGGCGGGTTCTAGTGGTGCTGACAGAGTGGGTTTGCGAGGTCTAACAGTGGGGGCTAGTGGTTTGACACATAAATATATGGCCTTATTTGGCCCTCGGCTCCCCGCGGCTCCCAGAGAGTCCGAGAAGCGGCACGGAAAGGGTTGACCCTCCGGCTGCTCTCGTTCTCCAATAGGTTCTCCGGCGCCCACGAAATCCCCTGATGTGACATGTAGGAGGGAGAGAGGAATCCACACCCATTCACGCTTAGCCAGAGAGATACTTTGCATTTGGTGAGTACCAGCTTGCATACATGTGTGGTGAAGTGCAGAAAGATGCTGACCCATTTGCAGCAGATGAAACATATTTTATGCAGTGCAGCAGCAGTGGAGAAACATGGCCCAGGATTAAACAACTTCCAGTTGCCGTTCCATTGAACCCTCAACATGAAGATGCTATTCATGTGATGACCCACTAGTTCTCCTGATCTAGTGGCTAACGGTGGCTCTCCATACTGTTTACTATCTGTGATTGTTCTGTATTTATTGTGTATTTATTTGATATTGTGTGCTATATACTAGTTGGTCTCAGTGTGGTGGACAAGATAAGGCAAACTGAGCCACTCAGCTTTGCCTTACACTACTTATATACCCGGGGACTGCAGTGAGTCATACCATCCGCAGTCCGCAGCAGTGACAAGGTCACGTGTAGCGTCGATGGCCTAATAGGTGTCACCAAGACGGTCACGTGAGTTTGTTGCTGATCACATGTACTCCCTCTTCTGTTATTTGCGGCTCCAAATCTTATAGGAGCTGCACTAGGTCCAAGGGGTCACATGACTTGCTTAGTCACTCCCACTCCCATCTGCATTACATGGAAGAGATGTTGCAGGTGGGAGTTACATAAGTGGTTGTTACCCGTAGGCGCTGAGGTCACTTGATCGCTAAGGTCACGTGGCTTATAAAACATCTCAAGAGGCTTTGGATAAAATCTAGTAATTATCTAATGAAACCACCAAGTGGTTTTACTAAGTCCAAGCCATGTTGGCGCTTAGTCATCATGTACGCGGGTCATGACAATTCAAACAAAAGTACAGGGATGTTATAATGTCACAATGGGATAGAATTGCAATGAGTGTAAATCCAGTGGAGCTGCTACAGGCCTATAATGTAGCAGTGGAACAGGAGTTCAAGCTGCTGGAAGAGGTTGAACCCGAGGACATGAAATCCCTTTGGGAGCTGGCCGCCAACCTGAGAGAGCAAGCCAGGTAAAAGGGTATGTAGGATCCTGTGAGGTATGCAGGAGAGTAAAAGGGCATAAGCAACCAAGCAAGACAAAACCCCTACCAAACCCTGAAAAACCATGGAGAGACATTGCCTATGACTTCATTGTTAAACTACCAATATCCAACAGCTATGACAGCATCCTAACAGTAGTGGACCAGTATTCCAGACAGGCGCACTTCATCCCTTGCCTGGAATCCACTAACACTGAGGAATTAGTGGATATCTTTATCAAGGAAGTATGAAAGTTACACAGTACCCCTGCAAGAACAGTTTCAGACCAGGGACTGACATTCAATAGCCAATTCCTCAGGGCCCTATATCAGAAGTTACAAATCCAGCCCCAGTTCTCTACCACTTGTCACCCTCAAACTGACAGATTGGCAGAACACACAAACCAATGGGTGGAGGGCTTCCTAAGAACATTTTGCAACTACTGACAGAATGATTGGTCAAAATGGTTGCCAATAGCCAAATTCAGCCATAACCAACACAAGAACTCTGCAATCAGCATATCTGCCTTTGAGGTGGTATACGGAGAAAATCCTCAGTGGCTAGCCGCATGGGAAGAAGAAACTGGGGACCAAACAGTACCAGCCGCCGAATCTATAGCAAACAAAATGAGAAGAATCTGGGGAGAAGCCTCATTGGCTATGAATCTCCACAGATCAAAAGAACCATCTGGATGAGAACTCAAAGTAGGAGACTGAGTATGGCTCCTACTAACAAACATAACCTCACAGTGACCATCCAAGAAACTAGACAACAGGAAGGGAGGACCCTTCAAAGTAATTGAGAAAATATCCTCCCACGCCTACCAGCTGAAACTACCCGACACAATGAGGATCCACAACTTCTTCCACATCAGCCTGCTGACTAAATACAAGGAAGACAAGACCTTCCAGAGGCAGCAAGCCTGGCCACCACCAATCAAGACAAAGGAAGGAGAGGAGGAATGGCAGATTGACCACATTGTATCTTGGAAATGGAAGCTGGGGAAGCTCTTTTACAGGATAAGATGGGAAGGATATGACCCAATTGAAGACACAAACGAGCAGGCCAAAAAATTTGCCAGCATGGATGACTTGCTGGAGGACTTGCACCGCAGGGAGCCCAACGCACCAATGCCAGGACAGGAGGAGTCATCCAAGAATGACTCGGTAGGCAACACAAAGAAGAGCAAGCAATGTAGGAAACAGGTATAAAAGGACCATGGAGCAGCCTACAAAATCTAAGTCAACAAGGCTACCCACTCTCACCACCACTGACTAAGCACCCATACACAATGCCTGCCAACTGTTACCACATCCTGGGGCTATCCATGGGTATTGGTCAGGGGCCCCCGATCATCCTACCCCACCTCATGTCTGGGGCCAGGACCACTCATGACAATCTAGAGGAAGCACAAAGGTATGCTAGAAGGCTAATGCCAGGGGTAAACCTGGGTTACATCCCCAAGAAGGAGCACAGGGAAGCAAACTGGGTAGGAGCCCAGGCCTACCTGGATGCAAAGAAGGGCCTGCTCAAGTGGTGCCACTTGGGGCCTCCAAGGACCAAGGGCGCCCTAAGGCGCACACCAATGTACGTGATCAATGACTTGGTAGGTGCTAATGTAGATGCTGCGGTAAAGGCAGTTAGGAAGAGAAGGATGGAACAAGGCCCCCCAATCAAACGGGAAACCCTGGATTGGCTGGCTGAAGAGGAGGTTCAGAATAGGGTCTGCCAGGAGACCCTAAAATTCTTTGCCATGCTGCCCAGCTGCTATTGGGGGCAGTTAGAAGTGGTGACAGACAAAGAACTGTATGAGTTGGTGGCTAACAAGGGAGCCACCCTAACGGACTTCACAGCCTGGCTAGATGTTAGGAAAACAGCCTCTGATGATAGATCAGTCGAGCAAAGCATGTTGTCCCTCTCCCTGGCTGACCCAGCCCCAACAGATGCAGCAGAAGCAAGCTCCACACTGGTGGACTGGGAAGACTGGGAGAAGGAGGAGGAAGTCAGGGACAATATCGAGAAAGCCCTAAGTGATTTCTTGGACATGCCCCCCCCCTGGAGACCCCAGAGGGGCAGGTAAATTAGAAGCCTCATGTAATTTTCTCACTTGCAAGCACAGGGCCATGCAATAAAGAACCCTTGAATTTCTACTTCTTTTTACATTTAGAGAAACTCAGGGAACCCTGCGCCTTAGGAGCACAGTCATAGGGCTTAGGGCATGTCTTTGTATTCTTCCCCTTAACAGCGTCCTTCTGCTTCTTCTGCAGCCAGGGGGCTTCCTCCCCAAGACCCCCCAAACAATTCTGTAACGGGAAGGGTGCCCAAGAAGGAGAGGGAGATGCCAGAATAGGAGTAGGTGCCCTCCCCTCCTCAAAGAACTTGGCCAGGGCCACCTGATGAGTGGCCTCCTCTATCTCCATGGCCAGATTTTTGGCCCCTACATAACCAATCAGCAAATAGAGAAAAGGGAACAGAGGGGACCAACTCACTTGTAAAGGAGAAGACAGCCCAATCCCCAATTTTCCCCTTGTAGTCATCAAGGGCTGTGTCACAAATGGCCTCACACATACTTCAGCATTTTTTTGTAGACTAGACAGCAATTTTAGCCTCATTTGTGCATCTAGATAAAAAACGGTGAGGTCTTTGAGGTCTAGAAGACAGCTGGCTAGACTGAGGTGTCTTCTTCCCAAGGAGTAGCCATTCAAATAGACAGTGTCTTTTGGACAAGAGACTGAGTCTAGACCAGTCTTTTCAAAAGATAGACCTATTTGGTGGATTCTAGACACCTCTCTCTCTAGCCTATAGACACACTTCCTGTCTTCTGGACTGATGTCTTTCTGGCATCTAGACAGGTATAATGTCTTCTAGACAGTTGTCTGACTCACCAAGAGATGTCTGTGATGTCTGCTAGACATTAGTTTCTCAAGCATGCACTTGTCTACTGTCTTCTGGTCTGGTGTCTTTTACGTGTCTAGAACAGCTCTCTGTCATCTACACAGCTGTCTAGCCTGCCTTCAGCCATTGTCTAATGTCTGCTAGACACATGTCTGTCCAGAATGTGGACTCACTGGTTGTCTCATAGACAGGTCTGGTCCAACTGTCTTATAGACAGCTCCTTTGTCTCATAGTCAACTTCAGTGTCTAATAGACAGCACTGCTGTCTCATAGACAGCTCTGGTGTCTCATAGACAGCTCCACCATCTCATGGACAGCTCTGCTGGCTCATAGACAGCTTTGGTGTCTCATAGACAGCTCTGCTGTCTCATAGGTGGCTCTGCTGCCATCTAGATCACAGTCTGTCCAACATGTAGACAGCCTTTGTCCTATACAAGTTTCTACCAGCTTTCAGATAACCTCAATGTGTGCTAAGACACATTCCCCCATAGCATGTAGTCTAGACCAGTCTCTGCTAGCCAGCTGTCTCCTTTTCAAGTTAGCAGCTCTAGAGTGTGGACAGTTGTCTAAGGCATTGTGTACTAGCATTTGTTTTGTTGTCTCCATGTATCCGGGTACCTGTATACTACACTGTTCTAGGCTAGAAACCCCTCCAAAACTCACATCTACAAATGTCATCGTGTGCCATTCATGCTTGGGACACATCTCATGTGTGCTGATTAGTCCAGCATCTTGCAATCAGTACAGCCTCTGTCCATAGCATCGTTAACAAATGAAACAACCTGAACACACAAAAACTCACTATCTGGCCTCAAGGTCTCACCCTCCGATGCTGTTCTTGTTTGACAACCAGTCTGTCAGCCATACCCTCACACAGTCATCAATTGCTCACCATTG
This sequence comes from Ceratobasidium sp. 394, assembly GCA_019616325.1. NCBI lineage: Eukaryota > Fungi > Basidiomycota > Agaricomycetes > Cantharellales > Ceratobasidiaceae > Ceratobasidium > Ceratobasidium sp. 394. Next base: position 17,156 of record WSTG01000280.1, on the reverse strand, counting down.
AAAACTCAGTATCATGGTTGTCTGTTTACCTGGAAACCAAGCCTTCCTTTTTGGGATGAACAGCAGATTTCAAATTGGATGGCTGCAGTTTGATCACAGAAGGCTTGGTACATTTGGGCTTGTGGGTGTATGTGAAAGTCGCAGCGGGTTTCTCTGTTGCATCATTCGAATGTAGATACATCAAGTATATGAAAATTACTATTTCAATGCCTGGCTTTCGAATGGTGCAAGTTTCAAAATGGAATTCGCACTTTTGAGGGTTGAAAATTGGCACTCAAAACAGGCAATTTTCCTATTCCTGAGCTAAGCACTGACCTCACGGTCCTAGTTTGTGGCTCAACTTTGTGGCTTGCATTGACAATTTCACCCTCAAAGTGCCAGTATTTATCTATTTATGCAACTCTAGACTACCACTACCATACTTTTACACACTATGGACAAAGACTCCAAAGATTATGGCAAGCTAGAACTCACTAATGAGGTCCTTTGGGTTGCAGACATGCCACTTGAACGCCTGCTCTCCAGTGGCACACTTGAGTTTGGCTTGGACACCTACATTTGTGACTATTGGCAGTGTCTGTGGCTGGCAATCATGACACACACTGGACTTATCACTTGTCCTTGGCAGCTAGACTGTTCTATTGCTGCACATCTCGGCAGAGACATCCTGGTGATTGCTGGGACCAGTGCCAGGAAAACTCTACCTATGGTTGCAAACTGTTTTCTTGATCCCACTCTCGCTGTGTTTCTTGTTTTGCCTCTGAATGCTCTTGGAAGCAAGCAAGCCAAAAAATTTCAAGACTGGGGAATCAATGTGATTGCCGTAAACACCACAACAAACTATCCAGGACTTTACAGGGTAAGTTTCCAGGTGCATACATTTGAAGAAACTGCATATTCTAGCTAAAAACACATTGTGACACGTTAGGATGCTTGTTCCGGATGATACCAAGTTATTATCTCGTCTATTGAGGCATTTACCAACACTATGCGGCTCCTCCTGACCGTTAAATCGTCATAACTCGCCAGTCATGGTCCACAACAGCAGATGGTTGATGAAGTTCACGTTATGGACAAGTGGGGTAGTAACTTTCACCCCAAGTATGCAATTTTGGGTGATTTTGGGCGATTTAAAGCTAATTAGGGTCAGAAATATCACTTGCATTGCTGTAATGGCAACCACCAACCTCCCGTTGCAAGAATCAATTCATCGAGTCCTTTGATTTGGCCCAGACTCAGTCACTATCAATCTGGGCAACTATAGATCAAACCTGGCCTGCTCTGTGCATCACTTGCCTCACGCTTCTGCCTCAGTTTTGGAAATTCTCAACTATTTTCCTTCCCAAGTCTCCTTTCCCTGATTTATGCTTGTCTTTGTGGATTCTCACTCACTGGGACAATCAGTACTGCACACCATCCACCAGCATGTTGTACCTGCAGTCTGATGGCAAGTGCAGATCTTTCACACTTTCTGGGGTGACTTTGCCAAGGAGATTTTGTCTGTGGCCTTTGAGAGGGATGATGGTGTAGGGTGCTTGTCTGCACTGAAGCAGTCGCATTGGTGAGTAGATTGGTAAGTTAGAAGCAACATGCACTCACCAAAAGCTAGAGAATCGACTTTTGGAAGGTTTCTATCATCATTCAAATGCTCTCCCCTACTGATTTGGAGACACTGCTCCAACAGTTGGGCCGTGGAGGGCGCTGGGAAGAGATCCCATGCGAAGCCATTCTGATGGCTCAAAGTAGCATATTCAACAATAGTAAGGAGGGTGAAAAACAAGCTCAAACTGCCATCAAGACCAAGGAGTCTCCCTTACCTACTCTAAGGTTAAAAAAATCGACTGCCATCAAGAAGTCAAAGCTGGCAGTAGTTGCGAGTGCCAAGCGCACTCACCAGGAGTTTTCTGAAGCACTTTATCAATTCATAAACACAACTGGCTGTACAGTCACAGTTCTGGACAAGGAATTCGATAACCCACCTTGGGAGGACAATACACTTTGCTATTGCAACTTTCATCAACAAGAGAGAGGGGAAATGTCATTTAGGGACCTTATGAAGCAAGAGTAAATTCGATTATTGCTATAAACAATCATACTTACCAGTGTGGTTGCAGGGCATCTAACCAGTGTGCTGAGGTTGATTCTGGGCCCAACAACTTACCTGGTGTACTGGATGTCATCTCGGACCAGGAGGAAGATGCTCATGACTCAGACAGTGACATTGCAACAATTGCAGTCCCCCTTCCTAGCAATTCTATGCGCCCCAAGTACTGGAAACCATCAGAGCGCAAGCTCTATGTGTCAGCACTAGAAGAATGGGTTGATAGGAAGTATAACTCGCCAGAGTGTGAAGATCTGGACATCAACAAAGACTGGATTCTATTGACTAAAGATGTGAAAAACATGGCTAGACATCCTGGGCTTACTAGTCTTGATGCATTGGTGACTTTGCAGCCACCTTGGGTACATCTAGGGCAATTGGGTACTGAAGTTCTTGAGGTTCTGACTGGTGTTACTGCTTGACTCAAGGCTCAAGAGGAACAGAGAAGGCAAGCTGCTGAAGCCAAACACCTAGAGGCATTGGAAAGGGATTGCAAAGCTTGGGAGGCTCGAGAACAACAAGAGGCTGAACGGCAGCAGAAGATGGCCAAGGCAATTCAAGCTAGTACAAGACCTACAGTGCCACAAAAGTAGTGCCATCCTTTGCCTGCTAATTCAACAGATGAAGAAAAGGCTGCGAGAAGGGAGGAAGTAGCTGAAGAACATTGAAGGAAGTCCTCACAGGCTTACTGGCTCAAGAAAGCAAAAGAAGAAGAACACAAATGAGTCAAGATTGAAACAGACAACACAGAAAACATGCTAGTAGCTAGTTCTTCTCCTCTCCCCACATCTTCTGCTGCACCTCCGGTTATCCCCCCACCTGAGACTTCTATACCCTCTGGTGTCCTGCATACACCTCCAATTCAAGCTGGTCCTGGCTCTGGGGCATGGGGACAGCAAATCGTAACCTTTTCAGCAAAACAAGAGCTTTTGGATGACGATGAACAGCTCCTAGGCATTTCTGATGCTAACAATCCACCCAATCGCTCCCCTGCATGCTTTATACCCTCTGTGGAGGAGCCCCATACACCTGTCACACCTGCCCATCCTCAGCCACTCACATTCCATGTCCAGACTCCACAGGATATCCAACAAGTGCTCCACCAGCCTACTCCAGTCTCCTGGCCCAAAGCAAAGGGAAAAGGTCGCCAGTCTGACTCACCTGCTACCCAGACTGAAGGATCACCTTCAGTGCCTAGGACACAATGTAAACCAAAGCCCAAACAGCCTAAAAATGATAAAAGTAGCTTACCTCCTCATTAGCTCCATGAATTGGTAACTCACTGCCTTCTGTACTCCAAATCATCCCCTGTGGCTTCATTCTCATCATAGCCATACAGGATTTCATCTTCATCCACTCCAGTTTCATTCCCAGGAGTTTGCCCATGTCCCTCAAGGACACTTTCACCTCTGCTTGTCCCTGTAGTTGCATCATGCTCATTGTCTTTTTTTATTGCCTCAATTATGTCTTCAATCGAGTTCACCTGCTGTTTAGATAACTCCAGAGATGACCTGTATGTCAAGTATCAAGCCCAATCTTGAGCCAAGCCATCTAAGTAGCATTTAGCAAGCTTAGAATTGCCTGCTGCCCAACAATCAAAGGTTCGCTTTTCTTGATGGTCTGGATTGCATTCAAAGATCTTCTGCTCTGCATGTTGGGCCGTCAGAAGCTTGATGTCAGCTTTGGGATCTGGCACATAGTGTTTGCGTGATCAATAAAAGTTGTGGAAGCACTTGTCAACATGCTGAACCACTGCCATAAACACTGGGCGGGCAGGTGCCCACTTGCAGTGAGACTCCCAGGTGCACCACCTATGTCAGCAAACGTTGTGACGATGAACCGACCCTTGTTGTCAGGACGACTTAATCCGTTATTGACGACTCATTGCATTGGCGACCCCGACCGACTGGTTATGCAGGTGGCAATGAGCGTTGTCATGACGACAGGCCTGGTGGTACATGGTGAAATGGTGATGAAAAATACACTTTGTGTGCGACTTTTATAAGGAAATGGTCAGTAACTCAGGTTATATATCATGAACTTTGGGACATATGTAGAAACTAACTGAATTTGAGCAAAAAGCACAGTGCAACATGTAGGATCCATGGATCAATACCCCCATGCTCACGAGCTAAACATCGTAAGGACACGACAACACAATGCGATTTTTGAACCGGCCTTTAAACCAAATGAGTACAGTAGGCAATCAGGATTGATGGGTGAGACACTTGCCATAATCATCTGCGTGGTTCGGCTGTATGCATCAGCACGCATTGAATCCCAAGCATCCCTTTGTCTGATACAATAGGATTTATATCCGCTGTTGATTGTTGCATGAGTTGAGTTTGCCAGGCAATTCCAGCCTTCTGCTCTTGAGTCAAAAATCGAGAATAACGGATGCAGCCTCGCATTGCAACCAAGCCACTTCCTCTAGCCACCACTTGTACTGCTTGTGCCCACGGAACCACTCGACACGATTGGCTAAGTGTTTTCAGTTCATGAACCAGTTCTGATTGAAGTAAAAGTATGTACATACCTTCGTTGATCTCTGCCTCAATAGCTTTGTTAGAGTCCAATGCACCAGGCTGTTCGGAGCCCATTAGGAGCCAAAGCCAGGGTGCCTGTTTGTGGCCTTCCCCTAAGTTACGGTCTGCGCTAATAAACTTGGATAAATGGGTAACATTGGTTTGAGAGAGTGGCCGAAGCAGATTACAGTCATCATCCCGGAAACTGAGCTGGTCCAATGCGCCTTGCAAGTTTTGGTATTCCCAGACAGCCATATCCGCTCTGTGAGTGATCCTAGAAATTGCTCCTTGAGTTCAGGTATTCATGATTTCCCCCCGGGCATTGCGCTGTTTGCCGCGAACCATGTTCTTCTTTTGGATTGTCACGACCTTGAGTCGGTGAACCACTTGAAAACACCAGATTCTTCACAACTTGCACTCAGTATTGGTGGCCTTGCGCGACCGATCTGTATCAGCCAAGGACGACCCAAGCCTACTAGGAAGGTAGAGGGTTGTGTGCTCTGGCTGCCCATCAGTTTCTTCAGCGAGGGACTCTGAATTGGGGTTACTCGAAGGAACAATGTTGAGATATAGAGCAGCTTGTTGCCGATGATAAATGACCCAGGAGCCAATACTAGATTGACAGTTGGAGCACTCGAGACTTTGCCAATCGGTTGGATCAGTCCCAAACGACTTTACATCCTGGACAAGTCGTTGCCTAAGAGTGGGGATAAAGGCTCATTTCAGAATATTCTGGGAGAATCAGCAATGACATACTGTTGATATTTGAGGTCCAATCCATCAGAAATCCAGTCTGCAACTGTAGCGCCATTCTCGAGTGGTGTATCTCCCTTACGCTCCTTCAGCTCAAGTTGGTTCAGCTCAATTAGAGCACAAGTGATTGATGTTGCTGTTCATTGACCCCAAGGGAAGTGATCAGGTGACTACATCAAGTATGTGGACAGTAGAGAACTCACAACTTCCCTCCTTGGAGATAAATACACTTGTCCATTTGTTGCGATTGGCAGCATCTTGGTACGGTTTGGTAGACACCTTGGCCCAGATGGAAGTCTTGTTGGTTGGAAGCAATGAGTGAAACTCTTGCCATTCAGTTTCGGTTTGTTCAGCCATCCGAACTGCTTCATCATTTTTTTGCAGCAGGAAGGACACTGCAACGACGTGTTAGATTAGCATACCCAGGTATACCAAAGCTCGCACCAAAACCTATGAGCTTCCGCCAATTCCAATCATGCATGTTGTTGTTTAGACTGTCAATACAGAATCCAGGGCCCTTTTCAGATGAGCTATGGGGCACTTGGTTGAGATCTGCCCAGGCCCTTTCACAACCTTCAGCATTGAGGTGACCAACACCAAACATGTTGTTCGGTGAGTATAAAGCATAGCAACTGTTGGTATGCCCAAAGATATGGTACTTGCCAACCCCACCAGAAACCCTCTCTTGCATGTCAGCTGGGAGGAAAGGCTTCAAGATGAGAGCGAGTTGGACCCAAAAGGTCTTGATCCAGTGGCAGAATATATTGTAGAAGATTAAGATGTAAAGTGCGCCTTTGAGAAAGAGCAAAGACATCACACATGCAATCGCAAAGTCGGTGTATGCATAGCTATGTCAAGATTTCAGTAAAGTGCGAGCCCATCGTGCCTCTGGCTATGGTCTTACTGTTCCCCTGTGTAGTAAGGAACAACTCCATGAGGCATGTAGAACGTGTGTCGGGCGTATGTAACTGCTCCCACCCCTGTTTCAACAACACCTGTGCGGCGAACCCATGTTTCATTGGCAGCTTGGTGATTATGGCAGTCCGAACCCTACAATGAGCATGAGCAGTGGATGCGAAGACACTATTACAAGCGATGCTCACCTGAGTGCTCTGATTGTATGCGGAGTTGTTGCACGCCTCTAAGTGCGCTGTGTACTGCTCCATATTACCCCAATACTTTGTATCCTTGCTGAGGCAGACATCGTGAGTGTCGAATGCCTTATTCTTTCAAACCAGCTGAAAGGATCCATCATATGAGATTTGTTGATTGTATAGGTACCTGGTACGAAGTGGATTAGTATCAGATTACGAACAATGAAGACAACTTGAGGAGGGAGAAGAGCAATGTTGCGGACATGATGTGTCCATTGTTCAGAATGTTGTGACGCTCTCAAGTTGAATAACCGTCAACGTCGCGACGACGATGAGGTGGTGGTATTATGCGATCATGCAATCGTTGCGACGTTGCGTCATTCAATCGTCATTTGGTTCGGGTGCGAAACAAAGTTCAGTTGATAAGTAACACTCACTCTTGGCCTTTGACTATATCTTTAGTCTCATAATTAACTCCAAGGCGAGGGCAGCCAGGGCAATGAAGAGCCATATGCTGAGCTTCTGGACTAGTTGTCTTGGGAGCTCCTGCTCACTTGAGATCTTGGATGTGGGTCCACATGCGGCTTGTCAGGACCTGACATGAAAATAACCATTTATATAAATACTACTGAGAGCGTGGATCAAACACCCAACCTCACCTCCAGGACCGATGACATGTACGGTCTAGATCTCTTATCTAACTTGTATTTCAACTCTGATGTGATATCGCGTATCGCACTATTTGTCATGTGATTGCAAATTCCTGTATGACTCGAGTATCGCGCCATGTGTTTGTTATTTGTTGGTAGTGGACTACTGAAAACTGAATGAAATGACCATAAAGAACGTATACCTGCTACCCAAGACATACAACCTGATAGAAAAGCTTAAGGGTGCCAAGATATTCACCAAGCTAGACTTAAAATGGGGGTATGACCTAGTACGGATCAAAGAGGGTGATGAGTGGAAAACCATGTTCAAAACCAAATACGGACTGTTCGAATACCTGGTCATGCCGTTTGGCTTGACTAATGCACCAGCTACTTTCCAGCATTTTATGAACGACATCCTGAGGGACCTCTTGGACATTTACGTGGTGGTGTACCGACAATATCCTCATATTTTGAAAAGGCAAAGAGGAGCACGACACACACGTAAGGACAATACTCGAGCGCCTCAGAAAACACCACCTGTATTGCAACCTGGAAAAGAGTTTCTTCGGAGTAACGGAAATCGACTACCTAGGACTAATGGTGTCAATGGACGGAATCCAAGTAGATCCAGAAAAAGTGACAAAAGCAGTGGATTGGCCAGCCCCCAGGAATGTTAAGGGGCTACAAGAATTCCTTGGCTTCGTCAACTTCTACAGGCGGTTTGTGCCCAACTATAGCACGCAAGCAAAACCACTATTTGACCTACTAAGGAAGGAAGCGGATTGGCACTGGTCGAAGGAGCACGACATGGCATTTACCAGCCTGAAAAAATCATTGACAGAAGCTCCGCTACTAGTACAACCCGACCCGACAAAGCAGTACTTCCTGGAATGCAATGCATCAAACTACGCAGTCGGGGCCATACTAAACCAGATAGCAGACGATGGGAAGATGCACCCAATGGCCTACATGTCAAATTCCATGAGCCCAGCTGAAAGGAACTACGATATCTACAACAAAGAACTCTTGGCAATCATCTGGGCCTTCAAAGAATGGCGACACCTGCTGGAAGGAACGGAGCTGCTGATACAGATACTGTCTGATCATAAGAATCTATCCTGGTTCACGACAAGCAAGGAACTAAATGCGAGACAGGCGAGATGGCCGGGTTTCCTAGTGGACTACAACTTCCAAATTTTGTGTCAACCCAGTAACCAAAATAGGAGGGCAGACCTGCTATCACAAAGAGAGGAATTCAGACCTGAAGGGGGGGGTGAACGCTCCGCACTGCTCGACCCAGCACTGTTTGTTTTGGAATTGTCGCCCAATAACAAGGACATCGCTACAGACCAGGAGATAGACGAAAGGATCAGGGATAGCATACTAGAGGACCCAAGGTTAGATAAGGTTGTAAAAGCACTACAAGAGAACGAGAAGGTACCAAACAGGGAATGGAAGGACGGACTGCTACGGTTCAAAGGCAGGATATTCATACCCCATGACAAGGAATTACGGAAGATGATCCTAAAGTCTTGACATGACGCACCCACAGCAGGACATCCAGGACAGTTCCACACCAATGCCCTCATAGGGCGCAAGTACTACTGGCCTACGGTTAGGAAAACAGTCAACGCGTATATACAAAATTGCCAGTCATGCATCCGACACAAACATAGCAACCAGCCTCTGCCGGGACTACTGAACCCCATCAAACTACCAAGCAAACCCTGGGAAGAAATCACATACGACCTCATTGTAGGGCTCCCAGAGTTGGAAGGATTCGACATGATAGTCACGGTAGTCGATAGGTTATCAAAAATGGTACACTTTATCCCCACCAATGGGACCGCAACAGGTGTGGATGTGGCCAACCTCTTTGTAAACTATGTATGGAAACTACACGGACTACCCAACAAAACCATCTCCGATCGAGGACCTCAATTCAATTCCCAATTCCTAAAACAACTATACCACCAATTAGGGATCAAGCCGAGCTTCTCCACAGCATACCAACCACAAACAGACGGACAATCAGAACGGGCCAACCAAGTAGTAGAAGGATACCTAAGACATTATATCAACCATAGACAGAACGACTGGGTATCCCTGCTGCCATTAGTGGAGTTCGTGTACAACAACGGGACGCACGCCGCCCACAACCAAACACTGTTTTTCGCCTGCTACGGCTTCCACCCAAGGTTCAAAGTCGGAGTACAAGAGGATGAAAAGGTACCCGCCATGGAAGAATGCGCAAATTGGCTTAAGGACAACTATGATGAACTACAAGCCGCTCTAGAACTAGCCAACAGGAGAAACAAGCTTTACTACAACCAAAGACATTCAAAGCCCCAAAATATTAGAGTCGGGGATAAAGTCTGGCTGGACAGCTCAAACATCAAAACAGACAGACCTTCTCAAAAACTCGCCGCAAAAAAGCTCGGTCCTTTCAAAGTCAAAAAGCTCATAGGAAGTCACGCATTCCACCTCAAACTACCACACACTATGAAGGTTTATCCTGTCTTCCACGTGTCCAAAATCCTACTCAAGGAGGAAGATCCCTTCCAATGCGAACCAATACCCCAACCGCCGATAGTAACCCCTGAAGGAGAAGAGGAATGGGAAGTAGAGGAGATCCTATCATCCAGGAAACGAAGAGGCGAAATACAATACCTTGTCAAATGGCTCGGGTACGGACCAGAAGGAAATACCTGGGAACCGTATGAACATCTAGGTAATGCCAAAGAAACATTGGCAAAATACCACCGAAGACATCCTCGTGCACCAAAGGACCCCCAGGCCTAAAGGGGGAGTAGTGTCAGGACCTGACACAAAAATAACCATTTATATAAATACTACTGAGAGCGTGGATCGAACACCCAACCTCACCTCCCGGACTGATGACATGTACGGTCTAGATCTCTTATCTAACTTGTATTTCAACTCTGATGTGATATTGCGTATCACGCTATTTGTCATGTGATTGCAAATTCCTGTATGACTCGAGTATCACACCATGTGTTTGTTATTTGTCTAAGGCTGTGTTCTCTCATGTATATTAGCAAAGCAAGTTTGATGTCGACAAGACAAGAACTTGACCTCTTATCAATAGGAGTGTTCTCTTAAGTTCTGACTTGTACTGAAGTTGCACTCATGACACGGCTAGCTCGCACGAACTCCCGGAAGCAATTCAAGTGTAGGTGAGGCATTATGTTGTTGGTAGATCGCTGGAGCATGGAAAAGAATCGGCTTGCTGATAGCTTAGCTTCAGTAGCAGCGAAATAGAAGCAACACATTGTGGCAAATGTGAAGCCAGTGCTTGGGTTAGAGTTGGAGCAAGGCAGAATATGAGCTCAAAGTAGCTGCACGGATGGTTCTGGAGCAGTTGAACATCCACGGAAAGCCACCTGTATCTCGTGCATGCCAGTCAAATCTCCAAGAACAAATGTGCGAGTTTGTGTGAGAGGACAGGCCTGAACATGAGCGCCTAGTGGAAGAATGGGACCTTCAGCTCTGAGTGTAGTGCATGAGCATGTAGAGCCAGTCCAGACTTTGATGCAATGGGTGGGACTAGAACTATGTGTCAATAGCAGACAAACAGCACAGTAAGACGGCGTTGACAAGCAATCATCACAACAATATTTGACAAGGCACCCCAATTCACAATAAGTGCAGTCTGCAAACAGTGGACTGTAATGTCCGTAGAGTTCATCCAGGTACACATTGCACCAGTCTTGGAGGCAGTCATTCAGGATTTCATTTTGGCCCTAATATTGAAATATTTACATGCATGCTTTTCAAATACAGGGGGTTGACTCTACCTTGCCAGGACGTGATGCATATATGTAGCCTTCATGCGCATCATCGAGTAGGTCTTCAAGCTTGGCTGCAGCTGAACCGGGAGTGGGGGCAATCTCTGGGTCACTTGGGGCTTGAAAAGGTGACACCAGTATGTCGTCAGCCATATCTTCCTCAATCACTTGACACAGAACTAGTGTCGCGACCTGTTCTGGTTCCGTGGTTCTTGGCTCAAGGAGTGGTTGTTCTGTTCTGCTGCTGCCTCTACGGGGTTCTAATATTGTTTGTAATGCTAAGCTCTGTTTGTATTCGTGTATTCTAGTGATGTTTACAAGTCGCTGTGGTTGACGAGATAAAGCAAGATGGGACGTCATCTTGCTTCCGCTGTTTCTTATATACTCAAGGGTCCGCAGTCTGTAGTCCGCAGCCGGTCACGTGTAGCGCAGTCTGCAGCTGAGTCACGTGCAATCCAGGGGAAGTCACGTGCTGGAGGCTAGGGTTGTCACGGCTCTGAATCTTATAGGAGCCGCTTTGTAATCCTAGGGTCACGTGAGTGCTGACTAAGTGGAGGTGGAGGCAGCATTACCAGAGAGGGTTTTACCTGCCTCCGCGTTACATTACGGTGGTTACAGGTCACATGAGTGCTGACTAAGTGGAGGCGGAGGCAGCATTACCAGAGAGGGTTTTACCTGCCTCCGCGTTACGTTACGGTGGTTACTTGTCACGTGACTAATAATCTGACTTAGGCGGTAGCGGCTAAGTCCTGAAAAATAAAGAAAATACGGGTCTTCCCTGGATAGGTCACGACAACTAGCATATCATCCTCAGCAACATGTGGAGCTGCGTGACAGGACCTTGAAGATTGTGCTGGCTGATAGAGCACAGTTCCTGGTGAGTCGCTGGGGACAACATTATACGACTGGACTTGTTTATGAGCCGAGCTCTTGAGTGCAGGACGCCCAACCAGATATTTCTTTGGCGGAGGCATTGTGAATTGAGGACAAATGAGTATACATGGATGAGCAGCAAAGGGTGGGTGAAAAAACACAGTATTGATGACAGAGTTGGAGTTTACATGAGATAATGGAAATACAGGAACTGTGAGGACCTGACACGAAAGTAACTATTTACACAATTACCACCAATGAGCGTGGATCAAACACCTGACCTCACCTTTCGGTACAATGACACGAACGGTCTAGATCTCTTATCTAACTTGTATTTCAACTCCAATGTGATATCACATATCACGCTATTTGTCATGTGGTTGCAAATATCTGTATGACTCGAGTATTGCAACATGTGTTTACTATTTGTCTATGGCTGTGCTCCTTCATGTATATTAGCAAGGCAAGTTCGACATCGACAAGACAAGAACTTGACCTCTTATCAATAGGAGTGTTTATTTAGTTCTGACTTGTACTGAAGTCACACTTGTGACACTAGGTCAAGTCCTTGAAGGTCGACCATCTGCGACGCAACACTGGCCCTCGTCGCCATCGCCCTTGTCCTGGTCGCACCACTCCTTGTTTACGTCGCCCTCGTTGTGATTGCATACCTCGTCACCCTCCCGATCTTCCGTTGAGGAGGTTATATACTTGTTTGAGTAAGTCTTAGGGGCCAGAAGCCTCTCCACTTTTTATACACTTTTGAGACCTCGCTTGTCACTTGTCCCGCCTTAATTGGCAAGAGACCGCCGAGGCTGCCATAGTACCCCAAGTACGCAGGCACTGATTGTTGGGATACGAGTGAGCCAGCGTCAGGACCAGCTCACGCTAACATGGAGTTTCACTCGCTCGGGTTACCGGTGGACGCTATCAAGGACAATCGTCTATGTGTGTATTATTCTCACACTGTCACTATTACCCGTGATTATCATCTTCCTTCGGCTACGTGTCATTGTCGTCTTGGTTCTCACAATGTAACCATGTGGTCCTGCCCATGTGAAGATTCTTCTGCCTGCATTCTTTCTCCGTTCCGTGACGATCCGCAGCCCGAGTAGTCCATGTCTCTCTTGTATAAAAGCCAGATACTCTGTACTCGTTCTGTAGCACCCAATCTAGTACGGTCTCTTCTCCTGGGCCTTTGCTACCTCCACTGCGTGATCTCAACACTGATAGCCAGACCGGTTTCCTATGGGAAAAGAGGACTTGTGTGGGAATCTACCACCCTTTTGAGACGCATTAGCGACCGTAGTCAGGATAAGCACCAGCTTGCAGATACCACACTGGGTACCTCAGGGTTATCCACCAGCAGTGACTGTTCAATGCTAGGTGTGGAGCAACGGTTTAGCTGCATAGATGTCTTTGCGGCCCCCAGTGGCAACCTCGGTTGGATCATTGGCCCGAGCCACATCCTCAACACCTCCTTGCTTCTACGGCTAGGCCCTTATGGGGAAAGCCTAGATTGCCTGACTGATTTGGTTGACTCCAAAACCTTTTTGTGCCATCAGTGGTACCAGCTCCGTTCAACTTGTTTCCATCACGTGTCTGATTTCAGATGTATCCAAAACCTATTCTAATCCCTACAAGTGGTGAAAACCTCATTGCCAGATCGCGTTTACTGGGAACTTGAGGTCATTGAACAAGAAGTCATTGTTATCAACAGATCACCAAATCGGTTCCTGCAACAGGACCTACTATTATATCGCTTTCTGGAGGCCTGCCAAATTCTTTGGGGGCTCATCAAACAACAAGACCGTGAAACACGATTGCAATTTGCAGAAACCCTATTCGATCTTGCTTGGTTAATATAGCCAGCAAGTACACATCTTACAAAGGGAACTGCCTTCTAACACTTAACTCCAGTGTGTTGGCACTGTGAATTCGTAGATTCGGTCTTCCAAGGAGGCGCCGGACATATCTTCTCGATCACCCGCAAAATCTGTAGTTGGGGACCACTCAGCAGAGACTCTGTCCACAAACTGGTGTGGTCCATAGTGGTCAACGACAAAAACGTAATCAACATCCTCGTTTATATCCTCGATCCACACGCCGATCAAATCGTACTCAGCACCAAGCCCTTTAACAGTCGCATTCTCATAAACGCGTGGCTGCATACCCACGAACACCAAGGCACTTTTCAGGGGCCACCGCCAGATTACGCACCCAACGTCAAAAAGCCTGATTACGACGACATGGTACACGGACTGTGGGACCCAACCACGTACGTTTAAGCGAACTCGAGGATATCAAGAGGTGTCAAGAATCAATTCGGAAACATGTGAAAAGATTGCTGGAAATCACAGATGGCGACACTGTTGAACACCGAGCCACCAAGCGCACCTGTCACAGCACTACCAACATGGGGGGATTTGAGTACTGATGAAAAGCTAAATTGGTTGTGCGATCAAATGTTACGAATTATGAATACTGTAAATAGACTAGGGACCGACTTAGCCCGAGATATGACGCTTAAACACCCAGTTTACCACCTTGTCCACGCAAATGGCGACCGACCGAACACATTTTGATATGGAATTAAATGCTGCAGCCAGGTACATAAGGGGAATACAGAGCACGCTACAAACTATGACCACTCAACCTGGAGGGTGGGGTGGTTCCTCTTCCGGACCCGCTGCCTCAGCCACCTCGGCACCACAGGGGGCCTCTTCCACCACTGGCTCTGGCAGTACTAGGGCTTTGAAGGTGAACGAACAGGAAAAGCTTGACAGGACTAACATGGAGAAAACTAGTGAATTCGTAACGGCCGTCCAAATGTACCTGCAGGTCATGGCACTGAACGCATCCATGGATGAAAGGGTTGGCTTTATTACGTCGTATCTGACAGGACCGGCGCATACATGGATCCAGGCCTACTTAGAGCAGGATATGAGCGGAAACACAGTAGCCTGGTTACATGATGATACACTGTTTTGGGCTGAGTTCAATTGTCAATACGCCGAACTGAATAGAACAGACAATTACCGGCAGAAGCTAAAGAAGCTGGACCAGGGAAGCAAGTCGGTGCAAGAATATTTGACAAAGTTCTACGCCTACTCGTCAGGCCTAAATTACAACAACGAAGTCCTGAGGGACATGTTTTACGATGGGCTAGGAAACCAGATACAGTTGGCCATGGTGACACAGAACTTCGACCCAGCCACAAAAACCTTCGTGGAGGTATCCACACAGGCCCTCACCATCGACAAACACCTGACGTCAGTCAGAGCCAACAAACCCGCAAAGGTGCAAATCCAAGTGACCCAAAAGACCACAGTATTGCAGACCAGGACACCCTCGAAAAAGGAATTGTTAACAAAAGGGGACTTTGTTTACTCACAGGGACTAGACGGGAAGGCAATAAAAGGGAAAATAATGGCCATCGGACGGAACGCACAGGGAATCATGACTCCCACTGTTCGATGGAACAACCGTAACATCAACGTACAGGTCCCTTTCAGGAGCATCAAAAAGGACAATTGCCCGTGTTGAGATCACGCAGGGGAGGTAGCAAAAGCTCAGGAGAGGAGACCGTACTGGATTGAGTGCTGCAGAACGAGTACAGTGTATCTAGCTTTTATACAAGAGAGGCACGGGCTACTCGGGCTGCGGATCGGCACGGAACTGAGAAAGAATGCAGACTGAAGAGTCTTCACATGGACAGGACCACATGGTTACATTGTGAGAACCAAGATGACAATGACATGTAGCTGAAGGAAGATGATAATCACGGGTAATAGTAACAGTGTGAGAATAATACACACATAAACGATTGTCCTTGATAGTGTCCATCGGTAACCCGAGTGAGTGAAACTCCATGTTAGCATGGACTGGTCCTGACGCTGACTCACTCGTATCCCAACACTCCCCCACGATGAGAAGCGTCATTCAGGTGGTCTGTGGTCCAATGGACCCGTCAGGAAGGTGGCATTCGCCTCCCGGAATCGGTTTGTCGCTCGTCATGCAGACAAGCCTCTTCAACCAGGTTGGCTGCCCGGTTGGTCTCCCCCAGGAGTCGATGAGTGAGAACCTTGTAACAAACGCGAGGTAGCACCTTGGTAAGGAGGTCTGCGGGGTTGGTCTTGCTGGGGGTGTGGCGAATGGTGATGCGGCGTCTCTCCGTTGCTTCCTGAATGAATCGATGACGGATGTCCATATGCTTGGACCGTGCGTGGAACTGGTTGTCCTGCGAGAGGGCGACTGCAGCCCGGTTGTCTGTTGCAACGACAATAGGGTGGAGGAGAGGTCGCCCGAGGTTGCTGAGAAGTTGTCCAATCCATATTGCATGTTTCAGTGAGAACAATAAAGCGAGGTATTCTGCTTCAAGAGTAGAGAGAGCGACAGTGGGTTGCTTTTTGGATGCCCAACTCACTGCTCCCCCAGCTAGAATATATACCTGGCTGGAGATGGACTTGCGATCCAGAATATTCATACCCCAGTCGGCGTCTGTGTAGCCGAGAGGTTCTATCTCGCCATATGGCTGCGTGGAACTTGGATCCATGTAGTCAAGAAGTTCTACATCCTTCCCATGGTACGTAATTCCAATGTTGGAAGTGCCTCAGAGATAGTGATAAAGTTGTTTGATCCCAGCAATCTGTTCTGGTCCGGGATTGGACGTGAATTGCGAAAGATGTTGTATGGCATAGGCAATGTCAGATCGTGTACCGAGCGCAAGATATAGGAGTTTGCCTATCCAGGTAGCTGTCAAGCCCAACTACACAAGGAAAACCTAACAGGCTAAATGGCCAGTAGGAACCCAACAGAGGTCAAGCCTAAGTGGGGAAAGGATAGGATGGGATGGGTTGGTGACGACACACTCAAGAGTAAAGGCCTTTTGCTTAAGAGCTGAGGCAAAACCCAAACAGGGACCTTAATGAGGTATGTAAGGGGTAGATGGGTAGGAGAGGCAAGTGGTCGAGTTCTGAGGCTTAAGGCTCTCAGACTCTCCCTTATATATTCCACAATGTCTACATCTCAGCTCAGTATCTATGGGAAACTATCTAAGGGACATGGGAACTATATGCATCTCATCTCAACTACTAGGATCAGCCGTTACATGTCAAGTCACATGATCGTTACAGAACAGTCCCAGGTCACATGATGTAAATAATGCGCATATATCTAATTAAATAAATGATAGAGAATAGAATATAATCCGTGCTCATGGTCTAGGCCATGACACTTCCCCCCCATCAAGGTCCAGGTGCATCAGGATGAAGGCGATGGAACTCTGCTAGCTTTCGAGGAGCGTTGGATAAATGCGCCTTTGGTTCCCAGCTGTTCTCTTCTGCGCC
>WSTG01000279.1:0-22571 GCA_019616325.1 Ceratobasidium sp. 394 | reverse complement strand
CCGATTAGAAATCCTTTACAGCATTTCAATAAAGTCCCTGCATGGACTAGGGTTTAATCCGGCGACTTCCTATAGTGTCGTACTTTACGAGTGCCCGAGCTATGCCGTATTATCTGCGACCTCTTGAACAAGAAACACTATGTCAAGTTGCTCTACGTATCTCGTTCTATCTACGACTGCATACTACCAATCGTCTGGGAGGATGTGGACCTCAGGTCCATTCTATTGCTTATCCCCGGAGCAACAGTAACCAGGGGCGAGCCAGTTTGGGGTTCCGAACCAGACTACGTAAGCCCGTGTTTTACCCAGCGGCGAGATGTCTACTCAGCCCCTACACAGGTGTTTACTTTTCATGAAGCGATTAATCCATACCGATTTAACGCACATGCGCCATTTGTGAAGACTGTTAGAACGACCGGCTCGTATATTATCCACTTTCCGAGCCAATGGCCGAAACCCGAGACACTAATGGAATCCAGCTCCTTGCTACCGAACCTCCGGCACATAATCGTTAACACTTTCGGCTCAGCTGAGCCTGAGCACGTCAAGTGGATACCTAGGCTCTTGCATCCCGATCTGCTCAGTTTTGAAATGTATTCGCTCAGTGCCGAGAAAAGGCGATCGGGCGCACGCGAGGTACACTCATGGCTAGATCAAGGGACATGCTTCAAGCTAATCGATCAGCTCTCTCGTACCTGTCCCCGTCTCGAGACTCTACGCCTGTACCCTGCGCAGGGAGAGCACAACGAGCTCCAACGGGCGACATTATACAACAATATTGCCAACCTGACACATCTCTGGTCCTTTACTTTTAGCGGAGCCACAGTGCAGGAGGAGCTCTTTCTGGTTCTAGGTCGACTTCCGCATCTCGAGACTCTGTCTCTCCGTGCCGACGACTCACAAGTCCAGAGCGACTTCCAAGACACCATAAATGTGCCGAATGACTCGTTTCCATCACTTCGACATCTAGACTTGTACCAGCTCAACCGATCAGCAATGTCTCGTATATGCAGCATCTCCCCACTCTTTCGTCGCCTAGTTTCGGCCTCGATCATCTCTAAAGGCAAACCCGCGCTGCTTGGTAGGGTCGCTACCAAAAGTATAAATAGTCCGGATGTCATTTTTACTTGCTTGGGTGCCAACAGCCCGCGCATCGAACACCTCACCATACTCCCCGGCTGGGGTTATCAATCATGCTTGGATATTACATGGCTCATCCTCGACGCATTCAAGCTCATGCCCCTGCGATATTTAAGCGTCGGGACCATCAACCTTGAATCTCGTTGGTCCCATCAAAATGATCGACCGAAGATCACATGGGAGTGCTTTCTCGCTGCGGTACCACAGCTAGAAGAGCTCCATATGGAGACGAAGTCGATCGAGTGGAACGAGCTTCAATTGCTTGGGTCCTGGCTCCCAAACCTTCGCCTCCTTGTGTTCTGGCGAATCGACCTTTGTAAAGCTGAGCCGCCTACGGAAGCGATCAACGCCACCCAGCCAATCACCATACGCTGCTGGTCTTATTTCGGGGCTCACTTTTGGGGGGGATTTCGGGACGGTCGCTGGGTGCCGCACACGCCCGATGAGCCTAGTATTTTAAACGCTGCAAGGTCTGTGGTCTACCACATTGAGAAGTACCAGTACAGGCGCTTATGGACAATTAGGTGTATCTGTGGGATTTGGCCCAATGCAACGTGCGAGACTGACTTTGTGGGCGATTGGCCAATCTGGTCTAAACCTAACCAGGAGGCAGGAGAGAGGCTGAAAGAATCAATTGCTCTGCTGAATCTGGGGGCTCAGCTATCGCCCTAAATCTCTCATCCAAAATGTTGTTACTATTTCAGTGAATTTGACTTGGTTGCTGGAGTGTTTGTATATATAAGACGTTTACTGGGGTCTGGCGAGGTGTATTTCCAAATCGAGAGCGATGATGCTGAGGCCAGCACCATAAGTGTGAGAAATAAGGCTAGCTCAGCTCGTATTGAGCTAATTTATTTTTTTCCACCAACTGTATGCGCATTGAGACTCTGACGCTAGATTTGATATTCGGGACATGAAGCCGGGCTGCCGGTAATCGTTGCTAGAATAGAAAATTTGCGACCAAGCGATCTCTTCGGTAAACCCGTGCTCGGAGTTCTGTACTAACCAGGACAGAGAACCTCGAGTCATTCACTCGCGAGCATCAAGGCAGTGGTGAGCGGCCCCACGGTATTTATCGAGTTGCTCCCCGTTTACTCCCCTCAACCATCCTCACCAAAACTTATCGTAGGCTACTTAATATAAACAGTCTGCTCCCAATAGCCTTGACTCAATCACTTCTCGTTTGCCAATATCGATGGAAAGCCCTTCGCACCATCGGGACCATAGCAGCTTCTATCGAACCTTTCAAGTACCCGAGTTGTGCCGCGCCATCTGTAACGTCTTAGACAAGAAGTACTACGCCAACCTGCTCTACCTGTCTCGCTTGACGTATGACTGCACGCTACCTATTGTCTGGGAGGACACAGACTTTCGAGCGCTCCTATTACTTATCCCAGAAGTAACCGAGACCAGAGAGGACCAGTCGCCGACCCCCTATGGCGGAGAACTAGATCATGTAAGCCTGCGTTCACTTGTTACCGAGTTGACACTCAGCTCTTCCGCAGGTCTTTAACCTCCCCTCGGTGCCTGATTTATCCAGGTTTAATATCCACTCGCCGTTTGTAAGGAAACTTAGGACTACCGGCTCGTATATCATCCATTTTCCGAAGAAGTGGTCAAATCTCGGGGCTCGAACGGAGAGCGAGCTCTTGCCGCCGAACCTGAAATACTTGGCTACCAACACCTTTAGCTTGGCCAAGCCCGAGCACGTTTCATGGATACCTAGGCTCTTGCACCCCGATCTGCTCGGTTTCGAGATGTATTCGCTCAGTGCTGAGAACAGGGGATGGCGCGTAGAAGAGGTGCACTCGTGGCTAGACCAGGGAACGTGCATTGACTTGATTGACCGGCTCTCTCGCACGTGTCCTCGTCTCAACACCCTTCGTGTTTACCCAGCTGAACAGCAGGATCTTCCCAGTGATCAATGTTTAGCCATGTACTCCAAGATTGCCGGCCTGAAACACCTCCGCTCGCTTACATTCGGGGTAGCCGTATTACATCAAGAACTGCTCCAAGCCCTAGGTCAACTCCCACATCTCGAAATGCTTTCACTCCGTGCCGACGAGTCCCAGTGCCAGGGGGACAACGGGGACCCTATAAGGGTACCAGATGACTCGTTTCCATCACTTCGACATCTAGACCTGCATTTCCTGAACGAACCAGCGATGTTTCGTATATGCCATCTTCCTCAGCTTTTCTGTGGCATGGTTTCCGCCGCAATCATTTTTGAAGGCAAGCCTCACTGGGGTGGCGTGATGATAGGCGGTCGTCTCAATCGTTCAGAACTCGCCTTTGCCTGTCTGGGGGCAAACAGCCCACGCCTTGAACGCCTCACTGTGCTCACAGAGGGTGACATCGAATCCCCTTTGGAAATTTCTTGGCCCATTATTATCGCACTCAAGCTTATGGCTCTGCGATACCTGCGGGTCGGCACAATCAACTTTGGCGATCGTTTTAGTTTTGCTACTCTCCAAAATCCCCGATCGGAAATCACATGGGAACGCTTGCTTGCTGCAGTACCACACCTCGAAGAGCTTGACATGGTGACCCAGAAACTCGAGCTAGAAGAACTTCAGCTGATTGGGCGGTCACTTCCCAAGCTTCGTCTGCTAGTGTTTTCGGAGATAGACCTCTGCAACGCGGGGCAGCCAATAGACGTAGTCAATGCGAACCAGGCGATTACCATCCGTTGTTGGTCTTACTTCGGGTCCAAACTGCGAAGATTTGGCGCAGGGCGTGGTGTCTGGATCTCGCATATTCCCGATGAACCAAGTGTCTTAAATGCTGCAAGGTCCGTCGTTTATATCATTGAGTGGGGCAAGTACCATACTTATCGACAACTAGATGCCTTTATGGGATGTGGCCAAACCGATACGAGCCCAACCAGCAGGCAGGACAGAGGTTGAACGAAGCCATTGCACAGCTAAAGCATGGAGCTGAGCGAGAGTGAGGGGTAGTATACGATGTGGTATTAAATAACATGTGCGGGGCCAAGCGACCCTTTTGAAGACGTATTCCCATATATAAGTCCTGCATTATAAGCCCTTTCTTGATCCTCTAATCGTGGTAGTGTAAATTACCGCGCCAAGTGTCGGTTCGCCTCCTTCATCCCTTTCGTATGGGCTCTGGTGGGGCTGGGTAGGCAAGATGTAGTGTGGCATATCTTGCAGCATATAGCGGGTGAGCACGATGATAAAGATGTTTTGCTACCTTTGGGCGATTGTTTGACTTTGTCTGCTTGAGTTGAACCGCGCCTCGCCATGCATGGCTTTCCCGCCCACTCGGCCATGACCACGCTTTGACTCGCCCTGCATGCACTGATTGACACATAGGTTGAGCGCGTCGCTGTTGCCCGCAATTCAAAGTGGGAGCCCATGCATTTCCGCTGGCTACAACGCATGGGACGTACTGGGCGAGGGAATGGCCGGTGCGGTGCGCCGGTCACGTGCCACGCGCCGCGACGCACCAACCTTGCGCTTGACCACGACCTCATCGTGTCAGCGCCCGTCGTCGCGCGTCGCATTTTCTTCCCGCCCACCGTCCCCTTCCAGCACCGTAGTCACACATTTTTCCCACTCACCATAAAAGAAATTAAAAATTAAAAAACCAACCCCGTACCACTGGGTGGGCGACGTGACTATACCTTCTATCCAACCCCACGTATTCCCCGCGCTTGCTAGTCCACGCTAGCCACATGCCATTGCGCGCCTCATACCCATACCACTGTATACACTACCTATACTATACACGCCGCTACAAGTTAATAAATACATGCGATTACACGTCATAACGCGCCTATTACATGTTGTCAAGACTCGCCGTACACACCATCCACACTATACACGCAGCTATACAATCATAGACAAACCCACCGCGACGTGCACTTCGACATAACCAATGCTCCGGGCGGATTGAATGTAACTATCTGGTCTGAGTGGTCACTCCGGTCCCTTCCCCACACCCGCCGCACGCTAACCTTACTAACACACAAATTATGCGTGCCTCGCACGTACACCCCACGCACTAACACTTGCTGTTATAAGCTACCTACACTATATATCGAGGGGCAAATTTTGCTCGCGTCTCAGCGCCCCGGTGGCTAACCCGCCGGTACCTGATAATAGCGGCACGGCCTAAAACGCGCCAGCAATCCGTAGGTGAAGAATATGACTGTTCGAACACAGGTATACAATAGATGCCACGATCTTGGCGCATATAATCTACAAATACAGACCTTGGTTATGTACCGCAGGAACCCATGAGTTGTATCCGATGGAAAGGCATGGGCAAAACGGAGCGAGCAAACGGCTCTACTGAACCAGGGGGTCCAGCCATCGCCCTAAATGATAATTCTAAAAAGCAAGGACATTTCGGGAGTAGACTGTAGTGACGCACCTAGTGGCTTGCTCTCGAAGTTAGTTTAACTAAAATTAAACTAGGGCATCGTGGCGGCCTCATCACGAAACCGGGGTATGCCCGATTGCAAATCTATATGCCTGATTGTAAATCCATATGCTTGATTGATAAAAACGCCAAGCAGGGAATACATATATGCGCATGTATGTAGGCCATATGCCCTTAAATTGCATCCCTGTCATACCCCAATTTCGTGATGTAGTTACGACAAAGAAAAAGAGAAGGTAGTACATGCAGGCGCGAAGCTTAGTAATGACATACAAGCGAGACTACGCGAGCGGGAAAAGGAAAAACAAAGGATAGCTGCCTGTAAGGGCTAACCATTATCCTATCCTATCCTCGGGTATTTCAAATTCGACGTTTTGCGCCATTTTTTGTGCACAAAACTATCCTTGGGAAAACACCCAAGTCTGCGTAAAGCGCACCTGAACATGCACCAAGTGTTGGCGGCATACAACCGGGC
Organism: Ceratobasidium sp. 394; assembly: GCA_019616325.1. NCBI lineage: Eukaryota > Fungi > Basidiomycota > Agaricomycetes > Cantharellales > Ceratobasidiaceae > Ceratobasidium > Ceratobasidium sp. 394. The sequence continues at coordinate 16,552 of WSTG01000279.1, read as the reverse complement.
TGCCTTGGTATAAATCTTGCGTGCGCGAAATTGCTATGGATAGGATGGAACAGGTATTAGCGCTTACGGGCAGCTATCCAAAGCAACGAAGCGATAGAAGATCGAGAAGCATCGGGGGTATAGCCCCAATGGTGTAGCCACGACACAACGGTGAGGGCCTCACGATATTTATTGAGTTGCTCTCCGCTTACTCCCTCAATCCATCCTCGCCGAAACTTATCATAGACTACTTGGACAGTCTGCTCCCATAATCTCAATTCAATCTCCTATCGTTGGCCAATCTCAATGGATATCCCTTTGCACCATCAAGACCAGAGCGGCTTCTCTCGAACCTTTCAAGAACCCGACTTATGCCGTGCCATCTGTAGTGTCTTGGACAAGAAGCACTACGCCAACTTGCTCTATCTGTCCCGCTTGACGTATGACTGCACGCTACCTATTGTCTGGGAGGACACGGACTTTCGAGCGCTTCTATTACTTATCCCAGGTGTAACCGAGACCAGAGGGGACGAGTCACCAACCTCTGGGGGCAGTGAACTAGATTATGTAAGCCCGTGCTCACTTGTTGTCGAGTTGACACTCAGCTCTTCCGCAGGTCTTTAACCTCCCCTCGGTGCCTGATTTATCCAGGTTTAATATCCACTCACCGTTCATCAAGACGCTCAGGACTACCGGCTCGTATATCGTCCATTTTCCGAAGAAGTCGCCAAATCCTGGGGCTCAAACGGAGAGCGAGCTCTTGCTGCCAAACCTGAAATACTTGGTTATCAACACCTCTAGCTTAGCAAAGCCCGAGCACGGGGACGACCACCACCACAGCACAGCCACAGTTACGCGCTCTCGCACCTCTGAGCGAGAAAACGCGTTTTACTCGATAGTCCACTATTCTTGTGCTGTCTGTCGTTCCATTATTTCTCTTATTATACTTGATGACGCGACCTGTACGCGAGGTGGCACCCCCACCCTTCAGACGCGCGTCGGCGGCGAACACATCCCCCGCGACAAGAACCCGTACAAGCTCTGCTTCATCCTCTGCTACGATTACCCCCTCGACTGCTCTAAACACTGTTAATAATTCTGCTTCACAACCACCCACCGCCCACACCAGGCGGACTATGGACTACGAAAAAGCGAAAAAAGAACTCCTTGATCGAAAATTGATACCCACTTCTAATTCCTTCACCCTTAATAACCTTGTTAATATCCTTCTTTGTTTCACGGGTCGAGAGGAGACTGCGGATGGACTGGGAGAACCATGGGAGATAGTGGTGGCGGTAGGAGTGGTACTGGAGAGAGAAATGGTGCGTCTGGCTGCAGAAGCGACGGCTGACGCGACAGCAACCAGAATGCAGAGTATGGTGGAAGCGGCAAGGGAGGAGGCACGGAATGAGCTGGTGGGTAGGAAGGAAACGTTGGACAAGCTGGAAGACGCATTAGACGAGAGAGAGGCGAAGGTCCGGGAGACGGAGAACAAGGCCGAGGAAGAACGCGAAGAAGTGGCGACGAGCAAGTTCGAACTCGAAGGGGACAGGAAAAAACTCTTGGAGGACTCACTTAAGGTGGACAGTCTGATATCCAGGCTGGGTGAGGTGGTTGAGCGCTCAGAGAGGGAGAGGAAGGAATGGGAAGAGATGAGGAAGGAGGGGAAATTGGGTGCGCCAACGGCGCCAGCGGCGCCTGCAACTGATGGTAGGACATATGGTGGGACATGGGGCGGTCCCGGTGTGGGCTTAGACGAAAGAGTAGGATGGGGCTATCAGGATCAGAATGACGGTTTTCAACCAGTCGGAAAGGGAATGGTGGGGTCATACGCGGGAGCGGTGGCCAAGGGTGGAAATGCTGGGATGGACTCACACGCTCTATCGGAGCAAGATTTGATAAGGGGGAAGGAGAGGGTTCAGAGGGGAGAGGAGAAACGGGTGCGACAATTGTTGATTGACGCTGAGGTTGTAGTTGGACAGAAAGGGCTTAAGGGGCTTACAGAGAGAGAGTTACTGAACCGAGCGACCAAGGTTGTGGAGGGGATGAACGAGGTGGAGTTGCTGGAGGGAAAGCCGGCAGGACTTGAGTTCGTGAAGGTGACGACGCAGAACAATGGGGGGGTCTTATACGAGCTGAACACGAAGGAGGCGTGGGATTGGCTAGTGAGGCCGGATGTTTGCAACAAGTTTACTGACGAGTTTGGCTTTGGTGCAAAGGTCCGAGAGCGAAAATTCCCGGTTTTAGTCGAGTTCGTCCCCGTCGCCATCGACATTTCCAAGCGAGCAACGATCGAGACAATCGAAGCAGACAACCAGCTGGAAAAAGGGGCGATTCTCAGCGCGAAGTGGGTTTGGAACCCGGCGATGCGTGAACCAGAACAGCGACATGCACACCTGATCGTCAACTGTCGATCCAAGGAGATTGCAAACGGGTGGATAGCAGGGCTAAGGGCAATAGGGGGGAAGGACTGCACCTCGGTGAAGTTATTACCAGAACCACTCCGCTGTTACAACTGCCAGCTTCCAGGTCACCAGGCGAACAAATGCCTGTCGCCTCAAGTCTGCGGCACGTGCGGAGGCAAGCACCGCACCGACAAATGCACCAACCACTACAACGTCTACTGCGTCACCTGCAAAGAGAAAGGGACCCACCCTACCTGGTCCAACGCCTGCCCAGGCTATGTCACTAGGTGCTCGAATTTATCTGACCGTATCCCCGATAACCGCTACCGTTACTATGTTACCAGTGAAGATTGGACGTGGGAGCTTCTCACCAACGACACCTACCGACGACGCCTGAGGATTCCCCAATCTCGCCGCCCACCCGCTCCAGAACCAACACAGGAAACCCCGGCTACTGGTGCTAATGCGACCGCCCCAAGTGCAAGTAGGGAACACCCTCGACCCGAGAATCTCGCACGACTCGCCCCTGGGGGAAGTGTTATCGGGACTAGGCAGACCCAACTCACCGAATTCTTGAATGCACCCGGAGCCCCAGGAGTCTTGCAAGCATCCCAACCACTAGTACCTGCTCCAGTCACCAATGCCTAGACGACCTCAACCCGATCAAGACGATAAGCTGAAAAAACTACGTGTCTGGCAACAAAACGTTAACACTTCACCTTTTGCTCACGATGACCTGATGAACGGGCTCTGCCCCGACGACTGGGATATACTTGCCTTTCAAGAACCCGCCTTACGAACTGATAAAAATGCGAATGGGATTACATCTAAGTGGATTACAGTATACCCTACCGACCACCTCAAGGACGGACAGCCTAAAACGAGGTCGCTATTGCTTGTCAACCGAAAACTGTCGACGAACGCGTGGAAATCCCTGTCAATTAAGTCACCTGATGTCACAGCGATAGAGATGCAGACCTCCAGGGGGAGGGTGCAAATCATCAATGTGTACAACGATGGCGCGAGGGATGACACACTGGAGTTACTAGACGACTACTTGCGTGGCCTAACTCGGGACACCAATGTTATTCTACTAGGGGACTTTAACCGACACCATCCTCTCTGGGACGAACCACGCAACCAGCACTTATTCACGGCGGAAAGACTAGAGGCGGCGGAAAAACTAATTGAACTAACAGGAACCCATGGACTAGTTATGACGTTGCCGGCAGGAGTGCCGACTCACGAACTTACCACGACCAAAAACCTTTCAAGGCTTGATAACGTATTCATATCTGAACGATTAGCTGACCACGTTGACCTTTGCACAGCCATTGACTCGCCCAGAGTCCCAGCGACTGACCACTTCTCGATTCACACGATAATAGACCTTACGTGCGAGAAAGCGAAGACCACTACTCGTTACAATTTTCACAAGACAAATTGGGAGTCCTTTATCGAAGCTCTAAAGCCACGGACTGATGCACTCTCGACAGGACAAATAACATCTACAAGAGAATTCGACACTCGGCTGGAGGAATTGATGGTAGCGCTGAGGACCACGATCGAAGAAGAAGTCCCAAGGATCAAAGAGAGCTCATACACGAAGAGATGGTGGAACGATCGCCTGAAGGAGCTAAGGGTGAAGAGGAACGAGCTGAGTAACCGCAGAAAATGCCTACCCGAAGATCATCCAATCCACACCCAATACAGAAATGCTCATGCGGAATACCAAGCCGAATTGAAGAAAGCCAGGGAAGATTGTTGGAATCACTTCATTGACACGGCGGAAGGGGACGATCTCTGGACAGCCCACAAGTACTTTACTAGCCCGATTTCGGATGGTGGAGCGACACGCACCCCAACACTAGTCACAGAGGGACCGAATGGAGAGCAGATCGATCACAACACGAACACTGAAAAGGGACGCGCTTTCTATGAGGCATTTTTCCCGGTCCCAGACCAGCGGGAAGCACCAGACGATGCAGACTACCCAAGCGATGTCGAGCAGTTCAGACGAGTTACGGCTACCCAACTCAGACGGATTATCGCCAAGCTGAAGCCTTACAAAGCCCCGGGGCCGGACGGCATTCCGAACTGTGTCTACATCCGATGCGTGGATCTACTTGTGCCCCTTCTGGTCCCGCTATATCGAGCCACATTCACCCTGGAATACTACCCCCAGGCTTGGCGGGAATCGACAACAGTGGTCCTCAGAAAACCCGGAAAGCCAGACTACTCGAAGCCAAAAGCTTACCGCCCGATTGCTTTACTCAATGTGATATCCAAGTTGCTCTCGGCATGCGTAGCGGAGGAACTTAACCGCATCGCTGAACAATGGAATCTCTTGCCAGAACACCATTTCGGGGGGCGGAGAGGCCGTACGACTACGGACTCGATGCACACCCTGACCTCGTTTGTCAAGAGCGCTTGGCGCGCTGGCGAGGTGGTGGCAGGACTCTTTCTGGACGTGGCGGGGGCTTTTCCTAGTGCGAGCACGACGATGCTGGCCCACAGCATGCGAGCGAAGGGTGTACCCGAGGAATATGTAACATGGGCGGAAAGGAAGCTAAGGGGCCGGACGACCACTCTGCGCTTTGACGACTATGAGTCGGACCAATTTGAGATACAGCATGGAGTCGATCAGGGCTGCCCGCTCTCGTGCATTTTCTACTTATTTTACAACAGTGGATTACTACAGGTAGCGAGGAAGCCGAGAGGGCGAGCAACGAGGGTGGAGCTGGCAGTCGGATATGTGGATGACGTGGCATTGCTGGCCAGAGCGAAGACGATGGAGGCGGCGACGAGACGGCTGAAGGACATGATGGAGAGGGAGGGAGGAGCGTTGGAGTGGGCAAGGGACTACACGTGCGAATTCGCTTTGGAGAAGACCGCACTGGTTGGCTTCACGCGAGTCAAAGAAAAAAGGGCAAAGGACATGGAGATAGGAGGAGTGGAAATCAAATCAGCTGAGTATCACTGTTTCCTCGGAGTCCTTTTCGATGTAGAGCTGCGTTGGCGAGAGCAGAGGGCAAGGGTCTTGAAAAAGGCCACTCAATGGGCAAACCTCTTACGGAGGGTATGCAGGTTGCATCATGGGTTGAAACCGGAGGCAGCGAGACGCCTCCACCAGTCTGTTTTTCTCCCGAAAGTAACATATGCGGCTTACATCTGGTGGGAATACGTGCGGAGGAACGCGGCAGACACGAGGGACCTCGGAGCGGCTGGATTCACGAAGCGCCTGCAATCGATACAACGGATATCGGCACTCAACATCACCGGGGCTCTGCGAACGTCACCCACCGACGCTCTCGACGCGCATGCGGGCATCCTGCCTGTCAGGCTCGAGCTGCAGAGGGCGTGCCACAGAGCAGCGTTACGCTTGGCCTCGGTCCCAAACACTCATCCGCTGCGGGGGTTAGTGAACAAGGAAGGAAGGAAAATACCAGCTAAGCACAAGTCCCCGCTCCATATCCTATTCGCAACGACCGGAGTGCGAGTTGACGACATCAGACCCAGTGAACCAAACTCGGCGTTGCCGGAGGTACTCCAGAAGCTGCATGTTTCCATTGCAAGTGACCGAGAGGCGGCCATCAAGGAGGAGAGCGAAGACGATGCGGAGGTGCGGGTGTACACGGATGGGTCAATGAAAGACGGGGGAGTAGGGGCGGCAGCGGCGCTCATGAGACAAGGGGCCGAGACAAGGACACTGAAGGTGTTCTTAGGGACGGATAGCGAGCACGAGGTCTACGAGGCGGAAGTAGTGGGGCTCCAGCTGGGGTTGAGATTGTTACAGACGGAGACGAGACGAGTGAAAGCAGCCTCCATTTATGCCGACAACCAGGCGGTCTTGAGGACCATCCAGTCTGGGAAAACAAAGCAACTTTCGTACATGTTTGCTGACTTGGGATTGCTCGCAGACAAAGTTTACAGGACACACAAAAGAATCAGGATAAACGTCAGGTGGATACCGGGACACGAAGGAGTAGATGGGAACGAGTTGGCGGACGAGGAGGCGAGGAACGCGGGGGAAGGGAATAGCAGCGCAAAGGCAGAACTACCGAAAGCACTCAGGCGACCCGTGCCGGTCAACCCTTCGGCAGCGAAACGAACCCAGCGAACCACGCTATTAAAGAAATGGAGAAACGAGTTCAGGGAAACACCTCGGCGCGAACGCATGGAACATCTCGACCCCACCTTCCCCTCGTTATCCTTCTTTGACCTGGCGGGCGGCCTTCCTAGGCGCAGTTTTGCGACACTGGTACAACTACGTCTCGAACACTTCCCGGTAGCCACGTATCTCCACCGCTTCAAGAAGGCGGATTCGCCGACATGCCCTCATTGCGGCATCCGGGCGGAGACCGTGTTTCATATGCTGATGGGTTGCGTCGCGCACGCCGGGGCGAGAGCAGAGAGGGATCGAGCACTGGGAGCGGCCTCCCGTTCATACAGGGCGCTCCTGACACCGGGACAAGCCACGCCGCACCTCGTTCGCTACTTGGAGGACATAGGGAGATTGAGAAGTGCGGGGGGGAGGCGAGGTGAGGAGGCAAGGGGCGAGAGAAGAGGAGCAATAAGGTGAAAGTCGTTTACCGTGTGATAGGCTGAATGGTGACGCACTCTTAGATGATACAGACCTTAAACACAACCCAATACCGCCCCAGGCGCCGACAGACGGTCAAAATTGACGGGGAGAAACACCCAGCGAGCACAAAAACGCGGGGGTCCAGTGGAGCACTAAAACGGTCGGCTGACCGGACGTTCGGGGGGCGTAGGCTCGTCGGACGGGCATTGCTCAGGGGCAGGGGAGGGATAGGGCCGAGGGGCCGACGATGGGGCGGAGATGGCGGACTATCTAACCCACTCATGCGTAGCAACTGTCATACATAGCCTGTTGGTTGCATTGACAGAATAAAATGGATCAAAAAAAAAAAAAAAAAAAAAAAAAAAGCCCGAGCACGTTGGATGGGTACCTAGGCTCTTGCACCCCGATCTGCTCGGTTTCGAGATGTATTCGCTCAGTGCTGAGAAGAGCGGATGGCGCGTGGAAGAAGTGCACTCGTGGCTAGACCAGGGAACGTGCATTGACTTGATTGACCGGCTCTCTCGCACATGTCCTCGTCTCGACACCCTTCGCGTTTACCCAGCTGAACAGCAGGACCCTCCCAGTGATCAATATTTAGCCATGTACCCCAAGATTGCCGGCCTGAAATACCTCCGCTCGCTTACATTCGGGGTAGCCGTATTACATCAAGAACTGCTCCAAGCCCTAGGTCAACTCCCACATCTCGAAATGCTTTCACTCCGTACCGATCAGTCCCAGCGCTGGGGGGACAGCAGGGACCCTATAAGGCTACCAGACGACTCGTTTCCATCACTTCGACATCTAGACCTACATTTCCTGAACGAACCAGCGATGTTTCGTATATGCCATATTCCTCAGCTTTTCCGTGGCTTGGTTTCCGCCGCAATCATTTTTGAAGGCAAGCCTCGCTGGGGTAGCGTGGTGATAAACAGTCGTCTCAACCGCTCAGAACTCGCTTTTGCCTGTCTGGGAGCAAACAGTCCGCACCTTGAACGCCTCACAGTGCTCACACAGGGAGACATCAAATCTCCTTTAAAAGTTTCTTTGCCCATTATCAATGCACTCAAGCTCATGCCTCTGCGGTACTTGCGGGTCGGCACAATCAACTTTGGCGATCGTCGTTTTAATTTCGCTACTCTCCAAACTCCCCGATCGGAAATCACATGGGAACACTTGCTTACTGCAGTACCACACCTCGAAGAGCTTCACATGGTGACCCAGACACTCGGGTTAGAAGAACTTCAGCTGATTGGGCGGTCGCTTCCCAAGCTTTGTCTGCTAGTGTTTTGGGAGATAGACCTCTGCAACGCAGGACAGCCAACAGACGTAGTCAATGCGACTCAGGCGATTACCATCCGTTGTTGGTCTTACTTTGGGTCCAAACTGCACAGGCTTGGTGTAGCAGGGCGTGGTGCCTGGGCCCCGCATATTCCCGACGAACCAAGTGTCTTAAATGCTGCAAGGTCTGTCGTTTATATCATCGAGTGGGGCAAGTACTATACTTATCAACGACTAGATACCTTTATGGGATGTGGCCAAATGTGACGTGCGAGCTTGACCGCGTCAGTCATTGGCCAACCACATATGAGCCCAACCGGCAGACAGGAACGAGGCTGAACGAAGCCATCGCAATGCTAAAGCCTGCGGCCGAGCGAACCTGAGGGGTAGTAAACTGTGTGGCATCAGATTACACGTACGGAGCCAAGTGTCCCTTTTGAAGATTTACTCCCACATACACGTCCCACATTTTAAGCCTTTTCTTGATCCTCTGATGGTAGTGTAAATCACCGTGCCAGCTGTTGGTTCGCTGCTTCCAACCCTTTCGTATGAGCTCCGGTGGGGCCGGATATGCGAAATGGAATGTGGCATATCTTGCTGTGTATAGCGGGTAGGCATAATGATAAAGATGTGTTGGACGGCTTTGTTTGGCTTTGTTTGCTAGAGTTGAACGGCGCCTAGCATCCGTAACTTTCCCGCCAACTCGGTCATGACCGGCGCTCCTCGTCCTGCATGCACTGATTGGCGCATAGGTTGACCGCATCGCTGTTGCCAGCAGCCTAAGGTTAGCAGATCGGCCAATCCCGATGTTCGGAAACTGCAATGATTGACTCGGAGATGAACAAAGAGCGCCCAACCTCGGCCACGTGGTGATCTCGTGGCATCGCCCGCTTGTGGTACAAGTAGAGACCATCAGGTTTTCTCCTTGGGAGTGACCTGGTATCTCGTTTCCGGGCTACTGCACTCTTGGTTTAATCTTGTGGAGTGTTTAGCTTGGGATGAGCGACTCTGATTCCGATACTAGCACAGAGTACAATTATCGCGGGTTAGACATGCAAAATTTGGACACCGCTATCTCGAGCAGCTGGACCCCGCCACCTGTTAAATCTCTCGCTGGGATTGTGCCACTGGCAATTCCGCTCGACGAAGATATTGACCCGAACGCGCTTTTCACTGAGAACAAGCAAATCTGGTGAGTCCATTTTCTACCTCTCGAAATTCAAGTCTAATGTTTGCATTGGATATTCCCAGGGATAAGCGAACTGTTGGTAACTGGATCACTCGGCCGTCCAAACCCCAATGGACACAAACTCCGGGATCAGGGAGGCTGATATTCCAGGCCTATGAGCGAACCTACGGACCTTTTGGACCAAGTTGGTTGATCATGTCGAGTGGTAGTGCCGCCAATATTGACTACGATCCTGTTAGGTTCTGACGATCATACTTGGATCGTTTTGCGAAGCAAGCCTCTCCTAGAATTGCTTCGGTACGTACCTCCCTTTACCACTACTCGAACAGGCTATTTACACAACTCAGATCGGAGGAAATAATGAAAGGCTTGGATGGGATGGATTATGATCCTCCTGGACTCGACGCACGACATATTTTCCTCCGGCTCGATAAGTTACGAGAGCGTGTTGTCGAATTAGAGGCCGAGGCGGCACGAGGCGAGGGCGAGACACCAGCTGCTCCTGTTAAACCAGTCGAATTGTCGATACCCCAACATCAAGCCTCGCCAGCACCACAAGCTTTCCATATTCGCCCGCCTGCGACCCAACGAAGCTGGTTTTCTTCGTTGACCTCACTTATCCCACATTTTGGCGCTGCACAGCATCCTCCGATAGATATTTTACAGAATGTGAGTGATCTCGCTCTGGTATGGAGTTTAATCCGATTCTTAACCTGAGGACCAGACCCTACCCAAAGAACCTACATCACCACCGCTCTCTGTCCCACAACAATTATCGGAGCTCCTAAACTTTGTCGAGAACCACTATGCCGATACGCGCGAACAACTGAAGCGACTGGAAGTGGACGAACATATGCCATACCATCTCCTTTGGACGATGTGTACTCCGGGTTCCATCATCGAAGGTAGGGACGAGGCGACAGAAAAACCAACAGGAGTGCGAGTTGAGTCTTGGGATTACGGGGCCAGGTCAGCGTTGTTTTTTTCAAACCGGCATAATATACCTAACATCTGCTCCGTTTGTCGACAGGGGTGAAGTATTTAGCTTGTATGGGACGGCGTATTGCTGGGACGGCAAGATGTTCAAGTCCAGCACTGGAACTGTGGAAATAGCACGATACAAGGTTTGTGATTGGTCTACCACGTGTGCTGCTCCGGTTCTCGGTGCAGCATTGCTAAATTTTGGGTTCGCAGGGTGTTGTCAAGATAAAACAACTTCCCATCCAACCGCTTTCGAGCGAGGTCCGTACTAGACTTATTGGTGGGTGGCACCTGGTCTGGTCTTATAGTTCCATGTTGATTCTAAATTACAGAGCGGGGCCAGCTGTATAAGAAGGTAAGCTTGTCGAAGCGAAACTAATACGGGGATTAACGTGGATTCCTAGTTTGCGGGAGTTTTGCACCTTCGTTACAATTCATTTATCTATGTTTACAATAGAAAACACAAGACCTACTATAAACTTCAGGTACGCTTGTACGGTACACCCATCGATAACTAGCTCATACTGAATAATTATTTACTAGGCTCATGGAAGGGTGATGCTCGACACCGCCGGCTTCGATCGTTTTGGCTCAAATAGCACCAATCGATATTTGTGCGTGTTAATCTGCCCTATCCACTTACCCCCTCGTTTGCTAAATGTTATACGCAGGATGGACGACTACACGTATCCGAGCTTACACGCCACTGCAAAGAAACCTACCGGGTTCCCTGAACAGTTTGACATCAACTTCGATTTCCCTGACGACGTGCTATGTCTCATGCCCCCCGCTCACCTCGGGTACTCGTTCTCGGCCAAGCTTTGGGGTCGCATAAGCGTTGATGCCCTATCGGAGATTGTCTTCAGCGAGCATGCGTTCGACCGGCTTGTGCTTTCGGATGAGTACAAGGACATCATCAAAGCTCAGGTCGAAACTTTCTCGAAGAAGAGCGACGAACTCGTATCTGATCTTGTGGAGAACAAAGGCGGCGGAATGGTTATGGTCTTGCATGGAAAGCCTGGTGAGTCTTACGACACCCTGACTCTTTGGGGTGATCTTATCGAACCGTACATTAGGTACCGGAAAGGTGAGATTTACTTACTTGCTGTTAAATCCCCGCCGTATTGGGCTAATACGCAAACTGTATCGTAGACGTTGACGGCAGAAGCCATTTCGGAGCACCTCAAGGTATGGTCCGGGTATATGCGGCTGTATTGATGTACCTTGACCCATTATCATCTTTAGTGCCCACTTTACATGGTTTCTTCGGGCGAATTAGGGCCATACGCAGATTCCCTAGAGCATCAGTTGCGCGATATAATGACGGTACGATTCCTTTATCTATAGTTTTATTCATTAGTCTAAAAATTAAGCATAGATGTCCGCATCCTGGAATGCAATCGTTCTCATCGACGAGGTCAGTCTCAAAAATTCACAATATAAGTTATGGGTATTATAACTTGTTCCAGGCGGACGTGTTCCTTGAATCCCGTGACAACTTTGACTCTACTCGAAACAGCAAAGTCAGCGTCTTCCTTCGACTACTCGAGTACCATACTGGAGGCAAGCCGAATCACGACCAAGCATATATATTAACACACTGATTACGCGTTCTTCCCAGTCTTGATCCTAACAAGCAACCGAATACGGTCGTTTGATAGAGCATTTGTATCGTAAGCCGCTCCGGTCGTCGCAGTGACGCCTTGGCTTGACATGTTTTCTAGGCGCTTCACTATCGCACTTCATTATCCTGACCTCGATCAAGACTCGAGACTTTGCATCTGGAGAGAGGTTGGTTTGTCACTGGTTACTGTTCGTCTCAAAATTCAAAGTTTTCACATAGTTTCTCGGTCGAGCCAAAGTAGAAATCGGTGCTCCAAACGCAACTCAATCGTCTGGGCCAAATTACATCTCGCACAAGGATATAATGAAACTCGCGAAAAAGCCGATGAACGGGCGAGTTATCAAGCAACTGATTCGAGGTGCCCAAGCGATTGCGATTGCGAAACAAGAGCCATTTGGGATGGTGCATGTAAGCTCCCCGCTCGGATTGTGTAAATGTACCATGCTCACCTGGCTCCTTTGATACCCAGCTTGACAAAGTCGTCGCTATTACAGAGAAATTCGAGTCGGATTGGAAAGAGCTGGCGTTCGAGGACGATCTAGAGGGCGATAGTTCAGGCAAAAAAGACCGAGAACGTTCCATGTACTCATAACATGTAGGAGGGATCTCAAAAATGCACAAAAGTCTACCTGAAGCTAGGAAGGGAAAACCTGACTTATTGGCCATTCGTGATAGTACACCCGGCCAGAGCACAGGGTACTATGAGTGTTAAATTATTCTTTCAGTAAGACGACTCAGCTTGGTTGTTCTTCAGGTGGAGAAAAAGTCAAACGAAGAGGAAATATCCTATTTCTGAACGTCCTACACACTGGCGGAGCTCCAAGATCATACGGGAAGCGGCATGTCGGGCAGCGTGTCGGCGTGGTTGCATAAAGGTGCTGGCGCTAATCTCCTAGCCGAGCAGACCTGAGAGATAAGCAGAAGACATGAGGACACATCGTGGACGAGAAAGATGATCGAGGTGGGGGAAATAGCTGTTGTGCGTGACCAGGCCTAGCCCAACCTAGACCCTAACTCCTGCGAGTAACCTCAATGATGCTAAGGCTCGCACATCTGCCTTCCCACTCCACTGAGCCATCGATTGCCCGCAAAGCGTCCCCCGCGCGCTACACTCCTGATCGAGGTGGCAACAATTTGCTGATGGGAAATAGACGCCAGGAAACGTTAATCCCCCAACACAATTCACGTCTTCCTCGGTGTATGCTAGAGCCTTGTCTCTGATATAGTATCCATTTCCTCGTCACCGTGCCGCGGCGCGAGGCGCTGACACAGGCCGAGTATGTGCGTGTAAGAAACATACCCCTGTCTCTACCATGTCCCTAGAGGCCAGGACAACTCTGTGTGCGAATAGAAGTTCTTTATGATGCGCGAGGGCTCCACGATCGTCCCAGAACTGGATGCGCGACCCGGCCCACGGGAAACTCTCGAGTTCACATCAGATAGAAGTGCACCTATCGCAGGTGCTTAACATCTCAATCGACAGTGTACTTTGCCCGCTGTAAAGGGGCACACCGGGGTAACTCTGCGCTAAGCGCGTTAAGAAGCTTAATCTATCAATTCGTAAACTAAACAACACGTGTATGCAGTCTGATAACCGCATGTATGCAGCGCCAAACTCGCCCTCTATCATTAGCCTGTCATATAAATCTCATCGAAGAATGGCGCCTCCCTCCCAGCCCCTTACCTGCTCGCACCTGGTACCGTACTCGAGGACTGAAGTTCCCTTCGCTTCGTCTGGACTCACCCTTCCCACAACCTGCCATGAAGCTACTTCAATACCCCGTTAGCAACCCGTACCCGGGGCAGTGGAAGTTTGTAATCGCCTTGGTTGTCTTGATACTGCTGCTACTACCATTCCTGGTGCTAATTAATAGTGAGTTGGAAATCAACCTGGAGGTTTCATATAGCTGACAGCTACCACAGTTGTAACAACGGGCTATGAATTGGTACCAGCTCTCCGCATGGATTTTAAGCCAAATGACACCATCCCGGAATGGATGAATACCCCTTATCTCCCACCTCTCCTACGTCGTAAAGCTCCTGGGTGTCAGCCCAAGGATATTGGTCGCGGCGATATCATCCGGTTGACGCCTTCTCTTTTTCAGTACAAAGTCCTCAGTGCATGGAGAGATGCAGCCGCCCGTGACCCGGGAGACGAGACCCGTATCGAGTATCGAGGTGGCTCCTTCAAGAGCTGCTATATATATGGTGCTCGATTTGAACACAGTTTGGTAGACTGGACCCAAAGCGTGACGGTATGACCAATTTATCTTACAACAAAACCGAGTCTCACAAATAAGCTTTTTTTCAGGCTGCTATATACTGTCCTCAGACGCCAGTCAATGTGTTCCTTGAAACTACCATTGTCGTTGCCGACGATATAAACAAGGACATAGTGGGGGATTATTATGGCGAATACACTAGTCTATTCAAGTTCATCGACATGTCGTCTCGTAACTACCGCAAGGCGGTGTTCGCGATTTTGGACGCCATCTCGACCGACTCGCTCATGATCATCAGTGGCCAACACCTTTCTGCGCCTCTCCTATCCTTGAGCGTTAGTCTCAACGTGTCAAAGAATTACGAGCCATCTCGAACTTATATCACATATGTGAACGGTTCTGTGGATGCCTATTACGACTCCTCGATGGGCCGGGCCCAAATTTATCGCGACACGATATACAACTTGGTTGCGGCCACAGTCCATGCTGTGAACCTCGATCTCGGGAACGCAGGTCCAAATATCTTTCTAAACCCATCGATGGTACACGATACATTCGTCCCTAACTTGCCCCCTCCAGGAGTCAGCCCCGAGAACTGGGTGCGAGATTCCGAATCGTTCTACTACGGGACACTGGAACCACCATATCAGACTTGGGCTCAAATGATCCTCGCAGGTCGTCCACAAAACCTCACTCTCGGAAATTTGACAGGATTACCCCCGGATTCGAAGATGGTATCCAATTATTTGTGTCCAAGCTATCAACCTAAACCGATGTCATCGTTCTTGGCCAGCATATTCATTGGGACGGCTACGATGTACCTATCAGCTTGGGCTGCGTGGACCTTTGTGACCGGGCTTCTCGCAAGAAGGATGAGAAAACCTTGTAAGTTACTTTCTTGGATAACAGGTTCGGACTAGTGACGGATTTCCTATAGGCTTGCAGTGCGCCTTTGGTGACGATGATCATGCAGATCATCGCGATCACAATCCCAACAGCCACGGACCAACCGATCCAGTCGCTCAGCCTCGAGCGTCGCGCGCCAGCTCGATTCGCTCAGGTGTGGGCAAAGACAAGAGCGGGTAAGTGAATGCTCTTTCGAAATTCTCAGTTTGGGTTATTCACAACTTGTCTAGTAGCCATGAAGATGAAACTCCAATCAGGACTGTCTAGGGAGAACCCTTAGTCAGTAAAGCGAGTCGAGAACGACTCCACAATGTGTCCTTATCTATCAGAATCTTGCCAAGTCTTGTAATTTCCTAAGTCTAATCTTCATTAATTGGTAGTAGGTTTCCGACATTGACTGTGCAGGCGCAACGGTTGTACCAACTATATGCGCATATGATAGCTTATGTAGATCATAAATGCTGCAATACATGAATATATTCTATATCTGTAGCCCTTTGTTGCTTTTATAAACAATCGAAACTTTCCGACTCGGATCGATCCCGTTGGGTCTTCCGCCGATCCAGCGCCGCTTAGTTAACCCTCTCGAAGTCAAGAAGCACCCATATGTCGGAGGTCTGGCAAGGTATTGGCATGCGAGATCATTTCTCAGTTCAACTGTATTTGGGGATTCCGACTGTGCTGAAATCATGGCTCCGCTCCGTAGCGCCCCATGGGCTGGAACTTTAGGGCAGGATCATTACATAATGACGGGTCCGGAAGCGCCACCAAAAACTACGAGCACTTTTCTTCATTCACCCCCTTCCATAGAGCCGACTTGACTAGGGCACTAGACATTTAGCATCGGCATAGGGCTCACTCGTTTTTCATCGGAATCGTCTCGTTACTGTATATGAACAGTTGCTAGCCCAATCACATCCCAGACTGCCATAGATGCTGCCCGCTCCACTGCAACCCTCATCGCATATTCGAGGGTCTACAATACCTAATATCTCACTATGCAAGTATCCAGGCTAAGCCATATCTTTCCTTCACCTTGGCCTGCTCGGACTCAGGATGAACTTGATGAATGTTAGCTGCAAGTTAACCAAGGTGCATACTCCAACTTAATCGAGGAGCTTTCTCACCCACGCCCTCGACTTGAGCCTCTGTACATGTATCCAGCAAGCCTTTGAGAAGGCACCGATTTTGAAGACACGAGTTTATACGATAATATCTCTGAGCTGGAACGCACCTGTGGTTGGTGGGGGGGGGGGGGGGGGGGGGGGGGGGGGGGGGGGGGGGGGGGGGGGGGGGGGGGGGGGGCGGGCGGGGGGGGGGGGGGGGGGGGGGGGGGGGGGGGGGGGGGGGGGGGGGGGGGGGGGGGGGGGGGGGGGGGGGGGG